>CM051699.1:23223736-23398736 GCA_028022725.1 Lycodopsis pacificus
CTGCTTGTTTCAGCTTTAGCTCACACCACTTTCACTGATTCATTCCTGATCTTTCTTTCATCTATTCTGAGCAACATTCTCTAACTCTCTGCCAAATCTCTATCCTATTCATTTTTCTGATATTAACAATTGATCGGCCTACTTTCAGATTATTCCATCCTCCTCTCGACTGCCTTCTTTATTTCCATCAAATGAATGTTTCTGTTCTCTACTACAAAACACAATGTTGCATAGACTATGGATTCCATTGTTTCAGTAACACCACCTTTTTATTTCCTCCTTTTTTTTTTATTCTTGCTGCATCAAAAAGTTGGTAAGTGCAAAGAAGAGAGGGAGATTGTGGCCTCCCTCTTCTTTTCTCACCCCCTCAGATAATCTTGTCACAGCATCACTCTCCTTGACTCCTCTGCTCGCAGCTCATCAAATCCTAATTTCCTGGGATACCTTTGTGTCTCGTGCTCGAGCTTGCCTCTGTGTTGACATCCTTGTTCCCCTTTCCAAATTTCCCTCCAGACGGCCCCCTCTCGCCCCCATCTGTCTTTTGCTAACCTCCTCCGTGCCGTCCTTTCCTCGCCACGCATCTTGTCCAAGCGTCAGCCCTCATCCCTTCTCCCTATCCTACAGTTCTCTGTCCAACTCGTCTCCTAAGACAAAGTGGCACGGCCCTCAGATGGACCGAGGCTTGAATTGTGCCAGCTAAAAAGGTTCACCAGCAGGGCAGACAAACGCTGCCGAGGACCTCTGGCACGCTGTGGCCTCGACGGAAGGGCGAGAGTGAGGAGTAGAGGGGATAGATGAACGTGGACACATCTTAAGAGTCTCAGGGTCCCAGAGGACAGGAAGAGAGTCATGAGTCCACTGGCAATACAAACAGAATGAGTGGGCGATACAAGGCAAGGCAGAGAGAGAGAGAGACATTTTTGTTCCCTGGACAAAATAAGGAGTACTACTTTAAACAAGCCAGACGACAGAATAACAGAATCATAATATTAAATAAAAGGCTTGAATATCAATAATAGAATGCAATACATGAATAAATGGCAGACAGGGTTTACATAAAGCAAAAAGAAGAAAGGAAAAATAGGGCAGCAGCTAATGAATTAATGGATTAATCACATCACATCTTTGTAGTCCAGACTACAAAGAATTTAATTTTACAATGAAATAAAACAGAGAAAAGCAGCAAATTCTTGTTTCGTCTTTGCTTGACTAATAAATCAATTTGATCCATGAAAAGCAGTGAAAAACAGAAACTCTTGCTGTGCAGCTTTCCAAACTAACAGATCATTTCAAAGTCTAGTTCAGATCCCAAAGTTTCTAGCATGTTGCCACTTGATGGAATCCATGAAAAATACCAAGTCTTGGGTTTGAATATTTCATTCAGTGTAAATATCACACAGCTCCATTATAGAGTTGGAACAAGCCGACACAGAGTATGAGCAACCTTGAAGTTGTGCAAAGTGGAGAAAGAGGGAGAATTGAATGGTATGGGCTTAGTTATTGATAGACTAATGGAGACTGGTGATTGATTTACTAGTCAGAACAGCTGTTTCAGCTTTTAAAAGAGAAATCCAAAGATGTTATTGATTTTGCGGGACCACGCTGCTGAAACCAGGTGTACCAAGACTGAAACATCAAATGAGCAGCACCCTCAGCACTTTTGGTCTTGATATAAGTAAGTTTTAAGGCAAAGAAAGTGGATAGTGTGCACATCCAACCTCACTTGGGTACAGGTGCAGGACAAAGAAACGGCATTCAAAGGGAAAAGGAGAGGTTGTTCACAAGCTCAATGTCACAAGCTTCTAAAATATATTTTATTGTTACAATGTTTTCACCTACAAGGTCTTCCCTACACAAATACAGAAGTGTGAAGTTCAAAACATTGGATGAACAGATTGGAAGATTTACAATACAACCTCACGGCAGTCCGTGAAAGAGTCACGAAAGTAAATCTCTTGGTTTCATGTACAGGGACACAAACTGTCCGTTCCTTTTTGGGGACAGCGTTGTGTTACAAAGCAGCAGTTTTTTTTAGGTTTAGGCAACAAAACCACAACATCTTGGGACACACAGTGTCGAGCACCGGTCTCGTGGTTGAAAGTATTCCGCTGGTTGGATCCGCCCATCAAAAGTGTTCTCGATATGAAATGATATCTCGGTGACTTTGTCAGACCATTGCATCGTCGAGTTGCTGCATTTCATTTGTGTCTACTACGAAAAGGGATCTTAATTGGCTTTCCTTTCACATTGTTTTTGTCCAGCGCAACACAGGGTTAAAAAAAAAAAGACAATTTGTGTCCATGCACACAAAAGCAATAGATTGCATTTCGTGACTAGTTCATGAACTTACATGATACAGGCCTAAAATGTAATGCCTCACTCTGCTGGTGTCAAATTGATGTGAGCTAGTCAAACCTACGCAGGTTCATAAAGATTTTAAAACTTGTTTAAAATCTTACTTCCAACCAGAACACAATGCTTTTGTTGTCGAGACATCTTTTGTTGTTCAATCTGGGAGGTTGCTGATTGGCACTTCCCGTTCTGAGGAACTTTCACAGACTTATGCAGTATTCAGGAGCTAACATAGACTAGACTCTAAATCTATTCTCTTTCAATAGTTTTCTGCCCGACCTCAATCTCATTCTTCACTACCTCCATCATCTATTCAGCCCGTCTGCAATTATTGCCTCGCTCACAAATTGAGAAAATACATTCAACCCTTCTGAACCGAATGCCTCGGAGCCGAGACGGTCTGGTTTAACGACGCTGCGAGGCGGAGTCAAAATCAGCATACTTTCACCTGCAGTACAGGACATGCATCATATCACACCCCATACTCACACAGAGAGGGATTTACAGATTCAAATCTGAAGACAAATGTAATTTACACTATCTTTATGAGATCTGATTTCATGCCTCTGTGCACCGCAGATGATAACACTGCAGTAATAATGCAAGTCCAATTTCTCCTAGAATACAATGCGTTTCAGGTTGGGTTGCATGTTTCTATCCATAAGAGATAAAGGAAGCGTAAAATGTGCTATTGCTTAAAGCTTTACGCTTTCATCATCGGTCAGCTGTTGAGTCAAAGGCGATGCAAGTCACCGAGGTTCCACTGAGCAAGTGATACGGTTTTGTTTATTCACAACGCAGATACTTCCATTCCTGCTTGAGCTTTTAGATGATGCCCACAATAGAATTATTCAGTCCAAGGAGATCCGTGGTGTGAACGAGCACAGTAGGAATTAAGTGTCCTTGGGCGAAGGAGCAAGACACGACCTATGAGCTGCAGGGCTGATGCTCTGTATTTGACGCAGACCAGAAGGCACTTTAGGAATCTATGAAACATCAGACGCTGATCTATTCATGTAGTGCTATCTATCTTTTTCATCAAGCAAGGTCGTGAGAAAACACGATGCGGGCGTTTGGGAACAAACTGCAAACGAGATGAGCAAAGTGCAAAGACGTCAATAAAAGCTCCAAGTGTTACATCATGCAGATATAGTGTACATGCAGGGAGTCCACACGCACATTTATGCAATCTCAGACAATCCACAGAGATGTAGCCTTGAAACATGGTTTTAAAAGTTATATATAGGGGATTCAGAGCATTAATATAGCAGAAAACAACTATTTGCTATAAGATATAGCGGATAAAGTCTCTCTCCCTCTGTGTGTTGAACTCTGAGCATCTCTGTGCTTTGTTTATGTAGCTTGGCAGGCTGTGTGTGCATTGTCATGCGTGTGCACAATAGCGCTGTGCTCAGATGGCGGTTACCAATGCCGTCCCAGCTGTCTCCCCAGGTAATCACGGTTAGCTCCGTAAGCACTGTTGTTTGCACTGCTAGTGCTGTTAGCACCGTTAGCTGCTAGGCGCTGGCTCAGCTGGCTCCCTGTGGAGAGCCTTGTGGAGGCAATAGATATGCTTTGAATTCTCCATAAAAACTTGTAACATCTTACAGATCGGGGATTTAAACTGTGTGTAGGATGCAGGGGCATTTATTGGCAGAGATGGAGTACAATATTTGTAACTAACTGGTTTTCATCAGTGTATAATCACCTGTAACTTAGAATGAGCCCTTCATATCTAAATAAGGAGCGGGTCCTCTTCACAGAGTTCTCCATGTTGCACCACCATGTTTCAACAGTAGCCCAGAGCGGCCAAACCAAATACTGGCTTTAGAGAAGGCCTTCGACGTTTTTACGTTACCTGAAGGCCACCGTAGTTGTATGAGGTGTAGCTGAATAGAGGTAAAGAGGAAGCTGTGCAGGTGCAGCAACAAAGCTTGCATACCAAATGTCCTTGGTTTAGTTTTCTCACATTTCTTTCAGGGCATGTTTGTGTGTATGCCAGGGTGTGTGTTGTTTCTGTGCTCTACATTATTTTTCGCAATTTTGTTTCTGCACGGTTGCGTCTCCATCCTGACATTCCCACACAGCGTTGGGAGGGGAAAGCAACATCTCCGGAGACATCTTGTTGCATTCACACCATCTGAAAGACTGGGAGTAAAAGAGCCGGATTAACGCTCAGAAGTACTTGACGTCTCTGGCATCAGCTGTGGTATCAGCTGTCTTTATCATGCTGACTTATTGTGGCAAGGCAAATCCAACCTACTAGGATACGGATAAAGAACTGTCAGGTCTGCGTCTTGCAATAGCAAAGCCAGAGGGGGTCTAAGATGTGCGTCTCTTTAAAGCCTAACAATCACCAGGAGCAGATTGAAACCTTTAAATCCTGGATCAAGGTTTTGTATTTTGTTCTTTATAATGTAGAAATAACATTGCTTGCATTGTATGAAGCTCTAGCTGCAGAGGCACAGCCTGTGTTTAGTTTAATTGGCGTGTCCAGGGTGAAGGAAATGGCAACATTCACTACTAGCCATTAAAAACAACAAAAGATGACTCTCTTTGACAGCAGGTCTCCTTTGAAACCAGACTAAAAGAATCCGCCTTAGACATTAATCGACCGTGTGTGCTTGTTTGTGCTTGCATGGAAGACGCTGCACTGGGTAACAATTGGTAACGTAATCTACGAGCTGCTGTTGAACTGTAGTAAATCAGATGATAATTACACACAGATTGCAAGTGCAAATTTAAATAAAAGCACAGAGAAAATTCGTCCTGCGCCTTCATGTATGAAACCCACACACTCAAGAGCCAGAGTCAATACAGGAGCTACTTAGTGCGTTTATTACTTGCATTAGGGTAATTTCCCTCCGTTCATGTCAACGGAATGTGTTACAGTGAACTTTGTTTCAAGATTGAAACCTGATGTGTAAAATAATTAACACAGGAATGTAATAGGAATAGGAAGTTCATTTTCTAATGGTATGGTAAGTCTCTCACTTCACATTGGCATGGCACCAAGAATTAACCACCACATTAATTTATGACTCCATAACTGCGAGACAAGTTTAATCAAGTGGACCTATTGCAATTACTGACAATACCGTGAGCTAGCAGTTGAAAGTCTAAGTTGCAGTGGCATAACTTGCATGTGATCGCAGTCAAAAGAGCCATCTGAGACTGAGGCCCTGCCGAGAGCAGCGCAGCTGATGCACACGTTTACCAGAGAGACGAAGGCTGGAGGTAGAGGGTCATGAGAAGACGGACAGGAAATGAATCAGGAGCAGGGGAGACGGGACAAGGCAGCTGCCGCTGAGAAATGTCTTACTCTGGTGTCTGAGGTGTCCTTGCGGGGTTCTGAGCTTTGTTGGCTGCAATGTGACTTTGCAAATGGTCTGCAGCGGATTTACAGGACAGCCTCTAAACACTTTGCTCAACTAGAGACTTAGGCTAATCTCCCTGGTTCAGCTGCTTAAACAGGGTGGAAACAATTATAGAGTTAAAAGAAAACCTGCATAGCAGAACCAATTCCAAAGTCTGTAGGGTGGACCTTCATATATCCGGCCGGTGAAATGCAGAAGTGCTTGTTAACACTGGTGTACCAGACACACGTGCACAGAGCTTTCATACAGTTGCTCTGCTCAAAGATGCTAGCAGACACAAACAGACGGATCGCTGTTGCTGCTGTTCCTCTTACTTGTCTTTTCAATGCCGCCTTTGTCATCCAATCATGCCAGGACGTGTTACCAGTCAAGTCCGTGTGCTCCACGATCGGATCTTTCTTTTGCGTTTGGATCTGATCAGCCCGACCGCATGCCGAGGTGGACTGACTCGCATTGATTTCGAATCTCAGTGAGGTGTAGACAGCATGTGGGCGCAATCCGGACAATTTATCAATCAATAGTCTCTCATCATCTCCCCCCCCCCCCCCCACACACAGGAGTTCCTCTCTAGAGCGAGAGCAAAGGCTTACTGCTCATGAAAACCCAACATTTCCTGATTGTGGTGCTTCAAAATCAAAGCATTTAAATAACAAAACAACGGGGGACTTTTCTTGATGGGAATTTATTGGAAATTAAGAGTGTTTCAGCATTAAAAGCTGTTCTTCGATCAAAAAACGACTAACACTGAATAGAGAGAGTAAGCAGAGAAAAATAACGTGGGGCTTTTATTGTGAAGGACTAATGTGTTTGTCCAACAATTTACAGCCGCTCCTTTGACCACGAAATATATCCAAGTGTGGACACACGCGGCTGAGTTCCGATCTGATCACACAAGTCAAGTTGAAAAGGCAAGTGTAACCATGGCGGTTGATGTCCTCGGACCGAGCGATGGATACGCAAGCAATAAGATTGTTATTGTTTTAGTTGCACTCGAGAGCTAGGGAAGCGTAGCTACGGGCTAAGATATTGCTGTAGATGGCGGCAGTAGATTCTCGGGAAAGCTCTGCCTGAGCCCCAAGTGTCACACAGTGCCTGAAGTTGTTGCTTGCCGCATGACAAACTGACTCCTCTGCAGGCAGACACGGTGATGTGGGACTGTTGCCAACAGAGATTTCATATTCACAGCAGGTGTTCTTTCATTGGGGCTCAAACTTTAACCTGTGACGAAAAAGTGTGCTCTCTCTGGGGCTGCTGAGAGGGAACATGTTTCCTGTTTGGCAGGCTATTTAAAGTGGCGGCGTCATTTGCGCCCAGCCCCTCCAGGTTCCAGGTGCACAGCAGCGCGTTGGCAGTTTGCTACCGACACCCCTCTCCCGTCAGCTTCCATTGAAACACACACGTATGGGCAGAGGTTAATTAGCGGCAGGCTCGCTCGCCATCTCGACCAACGCTCGGCCTCCACCTGGCTCAGCACAGCGAACGCCCAACATTAGAGCTCACAGCTTGTTTAACCGCCCTCAACGATCACAGAGGTACAGAACAGCGTCATCGCGGCTGCTATTCCTGTGAGTGCAGCTGGTGAAAGTGAAGACCGGATGATCCGCTGGGTGCACACGTATGGATTCCTGGATGTATTTCTGTCATCTCTGCGTACATTTCATTAGATGCAATTCATTGAATCAAGTTAAGTGAATGTAGAATATTGGACTTGTGCCAGAGTCTATAGCTTGATCGAAGTGAATCAGGTGCATTGTTGTGCTGTCTGGCTAGCATTAGCGATAATAGTTGACCCTCTCCTTCATATTGCCCTCTGCCTACAATGACCGAATTCATTCTGCATTTATCTCTTTTTAAATGGACAAAAAAAAAACCACACATGGGGCTATATTGTCCTCTAAAATGATAGCCCTCCCTCTGCGGGTGAAATCAGTGGCAAACGCAAAATTGACTATTACAGTGGAGCTTGATGGATGCTGATTGCTGAGGCCAATTTACCTTCAGCCCGTCTATTGCAACGAGCAGGGACAGCGAGCAATCAGGAGAGAGGAGAGAGGGGGAGAAACGAACGTAAACTCATATTGATTGCAGCAATTCATCCGGCGTGCACCCCCCTGGTGCGACTTGGCTTTTCGAAAAATATTTACACAAGTGAATAGCAAATGTTTTGGGTTATCAAAAGCGCTATCTGTTGTTTGCTCCACACGACACAGCATTGTTTTCTCGTACGTATCATCCAGCGTCTGATCAAGACTTTTGGCTGTGGCCACATACGGCCCATAATGGATCTGGAAGGCCCAATTTAGAGTGAGATATGGGTCTTGTCAGCTGGTGCTTAATGAAGAATATGGCAGTGGGATGCAGATTATTGCAGAGAAGTGCAGGCTGGTGGGCTCGCTGCTTGCACCCACCCTCCAGTCACAGGTCATTAATAACTGGGCAAGCATGGCAGGCAGGGAGAGGCACAGTAGCACAAAGCGTGCTTCCTCTCTTTGTCTCTATTCTTCATGTTTGTCTCTTTCTCAATCTGCTGCTTCAAGCCTGTGTCGTGTTTGCCTTCTTTCCGTTTATTGAATATTTAAGGGAGTTTGCGGGTTTGAGTTCTGTACTTGTACTGTGCTCAGATTAGTCAAAGTGCGGTGTGTAAATATACCGTTTTTAATGGCAGCCAGTGTTTTTCTTTATTTTCACAGTTATTTGCATCTGCGTTTATTGTAAATTGCATTGCAAATGCATTATTCAAGAAGCCAGTTTATGATTCGAATATTTAATGCTTTGTAGAAAGGATTTATCATACAAATTGTTCGAGACAAAGTGGAAATTATGTAAATATATCTTCCATCAAACTACATTTCTACCCAATGCACAGAGATTTTCAGCCTAAAATGTGACAATTAAAATGTGTTTATTGCTGAAAGACACTCTCTCCTCCTCCACTCCCTAACTATATTATTCTTATTACAGACTGAAATAACGGCTCATGAAGAGAGAAAACTGCTAAAAATGAATAAAGAAAGTTGTTTGTTTTGTCAATCAAACGCGTACTATTTTTAACGAGATGATGAATGTGAAAACAAATGACATCTAAAACTTGGGAGATTGGAGTTAGTTGTTATTTGCCTGGCTTCTGTAATAACTTTGTATAGCAATTTATAACTTCTGTATGAAACTGCAGTGTTGTTGCAAAGCAGACCAATCAGCAGCAGCATCAAGGCTCTAAGAAATATAACTGTGTTTAAAGAAGAACTAATATTACACGACAATAGTGCCTATAACCGCCCTAATATTTCACAAAAGAAAATTTTTTCGTCATGGTTTTATTCATTTTATGTAATCCAAAAAACTCAGCCCGGAGAAAAGGAAGTGATGTCACCTTCGACGTCATGTAGGTGATTAGTAACTATTTAGCAGAGCAGCTGTAAACATTGTAGTAGAGGGATGCAGCGCGTTGTAGTCTGGTGGTGTCACATTGCACAGAACAGGGCGATGGCACATCACCAGGATGACCTGCGAGTCCAGCCGAGCCAGCGCACAAAGAAACATGCTCTGAATATGTTCGTCCCGCTGGCTCTGGATGAGAGGCTGAGTGAATATTCACAGCCAAAGAGTGTGATGTCATTCATACCTTTTTTAGCCAGCCAACCTCAAAACTGGACCTTGTGTCAGCAGTGTATTCCAGAGATAAGGAGGTGTCCAACTCGAATGCTGCTTTTTAAAAGTGCATCAGGACATAGTGTGGAGTATTTTAAAAGCAGCACATTTATTGTGGAATTAAATCCAGCCATATGTGTTCATGTATTGAAAAGTTCACATGACATTGGCTTAATTTTTAGCACTCAGCAACTCCACATCAACTTCTTGGCTGAAATCAGCATATTACTCAGAGTATTTTATATTCAATGACAATGTGGAAAATGTACAGAAATGCACAAACGGTATGAAAAGATGAAATCAACGTTTTGTGCGATAACCTCCGCTTCACTTGGATGCATTACATTTTGTTCGGGATCATTGATTTAAGCAGCATAATTATGTAAAATAATAAAACTATTACAATTTTTGTTACATTATTTCAGTGCCTTCTTGCTGCAAGCTAGGGCAACAAAATATGGTTGTTGCAGCCTTGCGTCATTTTATATGTCTATTTATTCTGTTGCCGTCTCTTTCGGTGTGACTACTTTTGATTCAGGTGTGTGTGTGTGTGTGTGTGTGTGTGTGTGTGTGTGCACAAAACTTCAGCAATTTAAGCAGCTGTCATCTAATGACAGCCCTCCCAATACCAGCGCCGATGAGTTTAGCGATTATGACAACGTGCCATGAACGCAGGTGGAAATCGTGCTAATGGCCAGCAGACCTCTGCGATGGAGCAGTTGGATGAGAGAGGCAGTGGAGCAAAATGACTCCAAATTGCCTCGTCCAAATTGCTTATTAATGCTCCTTTTCTAAAGCTCTTTGGGTTGACAACTGAGGATAGTGTCGTTGTCCGTCAACGGGAGGCGAGAGATAAGAGTTTCAGTGAGATCCATCGCTACAAATCTTCTCTGTACAGATAGAAGCGTCAGAATATTTAGTCTCCCTCTGTCTCTTTCCCCCCGTTGTACAAACACTCTTCTTATCTTCAAATGCTTCTCACTGCCTATTGATTCATATTTTCTCTGTTTCTTATTACTCACCAACAGCACTTGACATGGTGGAACACAGAAGTATATACTGGTGTGAGAACGCTTGAATTATGTATGGAGAATAATTAAAGCCACATCGCACCACTCCCTTTGTGATGTTAAAGAGAGAATAAGAGAACAGTAAACCTTAAAATATTTATCAAAGAATATGTTTATGAATGAAGCATTTTAATAATTCTTGTATAAATAAAAGCTAAAATCAGTCTGCATTTTTAAATTCATCTTAAAGAGGTCTCACTATTTTTCTGATTTGGATGTTTGAGTAAAAACCTCAAACAATAACTAAACTAAGGAGGTATTTGATCGCCGTATCTAAATACAGTATATATATATACAGAGTGTCGGAGATGTGAAACAGAAACATAGTAGGTATGTAGGAAAAGCTTTATTTGTGCAGCACTTCAAAACAATGACGATAAAATGATTTCAATAAATGTGTCGTACTTGCCGCCGTATCTGTTTCTTTATATGCGCCGGCCTTGACAAAACAAACTTGAAAGACAAGCTCGCACCCCTCACCAAAATTCACTGCAGCATTAAAATACAAAAATGATTTAAATGAATACCAGAGTACATAAAGTATACGCTGATAAATAACCCAAAAAGTTAGTCCAAAAAAATAAACTGCCACTCGTCTACACTGATCTGTTCTACCACACAGCCCTCCAGTCAACCCTCCTGCCCTTGTTCCTCCGTCTCCCTTTCTCTTTATAAGGCGGAGCTCATCGCACCATGGATCCCTCCGCCCCCTCAGCTCAGCCTAAACGGAGACGGGTGTCCGGGTACATTAGGATACGCTGCTGTGCCTTTGCTCCACCTAGCTATGGATCCACTCCAGGGCCTGCAGTCATTAAACCTCCGGGAACAAGAGAACTGATCAAGGATCACTGCTCGGGTTGCATGACCATATTAAACTGCACTGCACTAAGAGGAACAAGAGTCCTTTATTGCTGGGGAGATAAAAATAACTCCGACTATCCCCAGATTACCTTTCTTGCACCACCATCATTCCGGATTTACTACTTGACTGGTTGGTTTGAGCCTTTTATACTCAACAAGTTATAAACACACAATGTAACTATGTGCATCTTCTTGTGATGTCATTATGAAATAGTTGGTTCCGGCTTCAGGGTTTCAGTGAAGTCACTTTTTTTCAGTTGTTTGTACAGTGTTGCCACCCTTTCTCCGTCACTGTCAGTCTGCTCAGAAGCTGCAGTATCTGTTGATAGGAGCACATAACTTTTGCCACATCAGATGAAGAAAGGTCTTCATTGTTAGGGCTGCTATGCAGCTCTGTAGGTTGGTTGAAACCAACCAGCGATGTCACCTGGTCGCTCCGTTTTGCTAAACTCCCGTCCTCACCTTCACGCTGTTATTGGTTGTGGGATACGCCGCCACATGGGCCCAAAGGCTCTTTGCTGAAGCCCAAACACAGAAAAGAGAATATAACGGAAAAGGACAGGGTCTGTACTTTTAATAGTTGTTTGTTGACTTACATCAACTGGTACAGATGTTTTGATCTCATCTGCACTTGTTGCCATTTTTGTTTGGATTTTAGAAGAGATTGTCTCGGTGATTCCACAAGCAGGAGTCGCCCGTGAGCACAACACCATGGCCGATTTAAATCACTGGCAGCATCAGAGATATCGTAGTGGGATTGGTTATTTATGTGGCATTTTGACTTTATTCTCGGTAAAGAAATTGAGAGCACAGGGAATGATGGACAGAAAGAGAGAGGCAGGGGGTGGCGGCTGTCTCGAACCCGACGTGACTTAACTACATGACAAGTGTCCTGCCCTGGTTGCCCTCTGTCTGTCTCCATCCAGCCTCTCTCTTCACTCTCTCTCTCTCTCTCTCTGTCAGACCTCCATGCCCTCCAGGCGCTGCTTACTAAAACTCATCTTATCGCTTAACAGAACTACGCAAACTCTCTTTTGACGTGCCTTGTCTCCCTCTCTGTCTCTCTCTCTCTCTCTCATAATCCTCACTCCTGCCGCCTTCTTCGTTCCGTTGCTTTTGGGAACAGTTTGCTCTTCCCTACCTCCCCCTCTCTTACTCATTCATCCTTGCAAAGCCTGCCGGCGAGCCACCCTCCTCTAGGTCTCTCTCCTTCCTTCCTCCTGGTTTCCAAAAGCCCCAGAGGCTTCAGTGATTCACTGGCTGACCTTCCTCTGCTGCATCTAGAGTCTGGCTGGCTCAATTTCTCCTTTACACTTCTGCAATTTGCATGGAGTCAGTCCTGTACTTCTTAAAATGTGAAGTCTCTAACATTTTCTGTGACGCCCATGTCTATAATGTATAATAAACATACTTAATGTTTTATAATCTGCATGTAGCACCGTATGATTATAGCAGTGGCGGGCCGTCAGGGCCTGCAAGGCCTTCTCTGCTGGCCTGAACAGAATCACAAAGCTATTTATATTAAAAAAAAAAAAAAAAAAATCTATTTTATAATTTATTTTTTATTAAATGCACTACATGTATTATAATTTATAAAAATATTTTTCCCATTTTCTCATTGCACAGCTACTGTCTTCCTCAGTTGCTCTCAGATCTCACCTCTATGTGTGTCTATGCCGGATGCCTGCAGACTCGGCTCTGTGCCGTGCAGATTAAAGTACATGGGGACGATATTGTTGATTGTCATCGTGTTCAACCAATCAGATCTTTAGTTTGACATGTTGGGCGTATTCTTTGACGTGTCAGCGGCCGCTAGCCGGCCTATAATGACGTCAGCGTTACGTGCAGCTCAGTGTTCGTCTGTAGCTTTCCCGCTAGGTGCAGCGTGTGCTGTGATTGGTCAGTGGGCGAGCACGTGACTATCACGAAATTGAACAGCCCAGCTGAGGCTGGCTGGAGGTATAAGGAATGACGGTGGATCCCACAGCCAGACCAGCTGAGAACATTATATTTTCCTGAATTTAATGCTCGAGCGTTATTCAAACGACTCATACCGAACGGTTTAATACGAAGCCGTACATAGTTACAGCCTTAAAAATGAGCTGTGGCGCCACAATGTGGTTATAAGGTGGTATTTCAGCTGCAGGACCAGCAGTGATGGCCCAGGTATAAAATCACTCGTAAATATTCATAAAGCTGTAAAACAATATTCATACCACATTATAAAGCATTTTATGATGACTTATAAGGTCAAGTGTCATAACACTTCATAACTGCTTTATGTCACTCACTGACATTTTCTGCAAGGATCGTCATGTATTGTAATACATTATAATCTTTTTATAATGCATTATAATCACTGCCATAGTGTTCATTGTTGGCTCTAAGTGAAAAACAAGTGTATATATAAGTGTTTATAATGCATATAGAACATGTTACTACTCACTGGAGGGGCAAACTTTAGGGTGCTGATGAAGTCCTTAAACTCACAAGCCATCATGATACATGTTTTATTGTCGTGATACAACATCATGAAGCTTACTGAATGCTCTCAGGTTAGTGTATTTAAACCAACATTGTCAGCTTATAAATTCAGTTTTAACGATGTGTAATACTGATGAATTGCAGTGCAGGGAGCAGCAATATACATGGTGACTTATGGGCATAAAATATAGCAAGAAATGAAATTATTGAAATGAAAGCAATGAAGTAGTCAGTTACACAATTTATTTTTACAGGTTGATCGTGAGCTGTTTCGTTTACATCCATCATTGTAGTCCTATACCCGACAGACTGAATATCGCTTGATTGCAGAATATAATCAATCAATTGCTATTCTTTAACGTGAGCTTCAATGATCCACCTTACATTCTGCTTTTTGAACAAAGGACCCATGTTGTGCTCTTTCCAAAGCTTAAAAACACGCTTGCTTTTATTCTATTGCTGGTTAACTGGAGCTGTTACTCCTTCCACCTACACTTCTGCCTGCAGCTTAGCGCAACAAGCTCACATCTGTTTTATTGATGTATTTCAAAGGCATTCTGGGAAGAAATTACACAAAAAGCACAAGCTGCAGTAGCAGTGGACAAGGCCTGGTGAGGAAAAGTGGGTACATCAAGATGATAAATTGCATCGAATCACGGAATAACACCAGGAACACACTGAACATTGCAAGCTGATGATGCATAACGGCAGAATATAAAAATATAAAAAGGGTACAGGGTGTTACAGAATGAAAAAAGGTGAAGAAAAAGCCCTCACAAGTGTGTGTGTGTGTGTGTGTGTGTGTGTGTGTGTGTGCGTGTGTGTGTGCGCACGCGCACGCAGGTTTTAGCCTGAGGGCCAGAGATGATGTGTTGTCAGCGATGCGACCCTGGTGGTGATTGACAGCTCCCTGTAGGCGTTCCCACGTTGACTCAGAAGTTGTTCTTCCTGTTAAACAGCACGGATTATAAGATTGGACCAGTTAGTCTGAAATACTGAATTCCATCTCAAGCCAAATGTTAAAACTTCACACTCACCACCATTATTTGACATTTAAAATGTTTTCTGCACTGTAGATTTTACATAACTTTTCTCCCAGCTCTCAGAAACACGCATATTTCTGAAAACACTTCAGACCCATTTAACTTCAAGGCCCCAAAACAACATCAGCAACGTAAGATTCGTCCTTGTGCTGCACCAAAAGCCTCAGACAATTCATTTGAGAGAGAAAATGATTTCAACACAATAACTCAAAGGTCGGACCGCTCCGTCTCATTTTGTGTCACTTTGCTTTAATGCGGCGAGCAGGAAGTAATGTGAGGGAGGTTACTGTCGAATGGAGGTGAAGACTGCATTTTAAGACAGAAGAAAAAAAACCCGAGCAGTGAATGTGCATTTGCTGGTGTCTAATGGGCTGAACTCCCTCCTGGATCACAGAGGATGAATGGGCGTAATGCAAGGATGTGGGTAATATTTGCTTCCATGGATCTGTGAAGCTGCCATTGTATTGAACTGTAGTTAATTTACATCTTAATGCACTGATGAAGTGAGGCTTTCACACGAAAGACGGTGCAGAATCCTCGAGAGACCGAAAGAGGGTACAGGGTGAAAGAGAAAGCATTTAGAATGAGAGCAGAATGGAAGTAAAGAGTGTTTTCTGTTCATTTGTTTTGTGTATATTCAACCAAACTCCTTTCAAAAAGTCATCAAATTGAACCTCACTGCTGATCACTCTTTGATCCTTAAACTCGAGTGCACATAGTATCTTTAAACTGCTATTTCAAATTAGATAACTCAACCCATCAGCTTGACATGGCTGATATATTAGTAATAAATAGCTTATTCGCATACTGTATCTGTTTAACATTCGGAGTCATGTTTCTGCCCACCTGATTAAGTCCAAAACTCACTTTATTGTCAGCTCCTCCTCATCGTTCATGTTCTTCACCTGCTAGTTGCTAACTTCTCCTGTCTGCTGTCTGGTGCTGGGCTTATAAAAAGCGGGTTTATCAGAATTAGTTTGCTAAAAACAGCTGCTGGAAACAAGGCTGCTGAGAGTGTTGATGAGGAGCTGAGCTGTGCAGAGAATGTGTCACCAAACCAAACAATTTAAATATTCTAAAATAGCTTTGATAGAGTTGGTGATAATTACCCCCGTCCAATCACACCTTTGATTTGCAGAAGGAGGTCTGTCTGTCTCTCTCTCTGTCTGTCTCTCCCTGTCCGTCTCTCTCTCTCTGTCTCCCTGTTTGTCTGTCTGTCTGTCTGTCTCTCTCTCTCTCTCTCTCTCTCTCTCTCTCTCTCTGTCTCTGTCTCTGTCTCTGTCTCTCTCCCTCTCTCTCCCTCTCTGTCTCTGTCCGTCTCTCTCTCTCTCTGTCTGTCTCCCTGTCTCCCTCTCTGTCTGTCTGTCTGTCTCTCTGTCTGTCTCTCTATCTCTCTCTGTCTCCCTGTCTGTCTGTCTGTCTATCTCTCTCTCTCTCTCTCTCTCTCTCTCTCTGTCTCTATCTCTGTCTCTCTCCCTCTCTGTCTCTGTCTGTCTCTGTCTGTCTCTCTCTCCCTCTCTGTCTGTCTCTCTCTCCCTCTCTGTCTCTGTCCGTCTCTCTCTCCCTCTCTGTCTCTGTCTGTCTCTCTCTCCCTCTCTGTCTCTGTCTGTCTCTCTCTCCCTCTCTGTCTCTGTCTGTCTCTGTCTGTCTCTCTCTCCCTCTCTGTCTGTCTCTCTCTCCCTCTCTGTCTCTGTCCGTCTCTCTCTCCCTCTCTGTCTCTGTCTGTCTCTCTCTCTCTCTCTTTCTAAGTAGTAAAGTAAGCCGTGAGTCGATCATCCTCCCCGGGCCTGTTGTCTGATTTACGGATGCAGAGCAGGCAGCTCAGACGAAAGAGCTTCTGCCGGGTCAGGAAGATACCGATACCTTGTTGCCATAGCAACTACTGCGGGCAAAAAAAACAAAAATAAAAAGGCGGTGAAACAAAGGCGAGAGAGAACAAAATGATGAAATGATGAAAGGGGTCAGCGAAACATGCCATTCAAATTCAAACAAAGACAGAGACAAATTGATAGTTTGTGTTTGCTGATTGATAGACTGATTGATAGTTTGTGTACACACACGCAGGCATTAGTCTGTCAGGCTGTGGCGTGCTGCAGGATGCTGCTCTCAGCTCAGGACAGGCGTGACACTTTTTAGGAGAGCAAGTCGAACAGCTAAACCACTTTTGGGCTGAATGCTATTATTGTCTTAGCCGCTGACAGTTGTGTGCATGTCTTATTTTCTGCTCAAGAAAATGTTTGCAGACGAGGGTAAAATCAGGGCAGCAGTCATTGCAGCGTTGTCAGTGGGATGAGATAAATGTTTCAAATGCATTGTTCTGCTTCTATAAGCCTTTTGGCGTTAAAGCCCATTCATATTATGACTGCTAAATACAAATGCTGCTGGTATTAATAATAGCAACAGTATTAAGTGCTTGTTGTCACATTTCCATTTACTTCACTTCACAAAAACAAGCTGTGATCGATTCGCCTGCAAAAACCTCGTCAACAACAAAACAGTTTGTGATGCAGAGCAGAAGAGAGACAATGTTTGACACCCAGACGCTCCGTTGCATCACGTGATTGCATGCCTTATCCGTATTGAATTTCATCAAGGCTGAACGGTGGACAATGCCCGGGCGCTCATTTAGCTTCCCCCTCCGCTCCTTCAGATCCGCCATCTGTCAAAATGTACATTTATTTTCCCGCTCTCCAAAGAGTGCCGGCCACTAATTGGAAATAGCACGCAGCGTATTCTCTGTTCTGGACACATGGTGAGCGAAGCCAACAGCCAGTCTGAGATGTGAACATGATGCAATCACTCCCTCATGCCCATCTGTAGAATCATTTCTTTTTTATCTGACGGAGGGGGATGTCAAAGAGATGCAGCGTGTGTGTGTTGCAGGGCACGAAAGCGGCAACATTATCTGTGTTAAACAAGGCGAACGCAGGAGGATTTGTAAAGTAGAAACATCTTAATAAGTGCAGCATGCAAAGAGTGAAATGAGGTGAAAACCGTCGGATGCTGAGTTTTTAATGTTATCAAATGGGGCTCCCAAGAGACTGAAGACTATTTTGGGTTTATTCTCTCTTTGTATGATGATGTGAAGGCTAATTTAAAATGGCCTGCATACAGCATCTGCTTATTCATCTAGTTGGATTATACAAGGCAAGGCAAGGCAAGGCAAGTTTATTTGTATAGCACATTTCAACAACAAGGTAATTCAAAGTGCTTCACATAAAACCATTAAAAGCATCAAAACATAAGACAAAAGAAAAGGAGATTTAAAAACAATTAAGAACATTCATTAAAACGCAGTGTAAGACAGTTTCATAGTAAAATGCAGAAATGCAGGAAATTGATTACCAGTATGGAAGACATTTAAAACATGACTCTCCGTGTTTCTGCCGCATTAATTCAATTTTTGCCACCCATGTTCTTCTGGTGTGGACGTCGACACTATCTTAGTACAATGCAATCGTCACTGCAAAGTTGAGGTTCTTTATGCCTTAGGAAAACTTCACAAAACCTTTGACGTTTCTTTTATTCTTAGGTCAAAAACACTTAGAAAAACCTGTATGACGTTTCTTTTATCCTTAGGTCAAAAACACTTAGAAAAACCTGTATGACGTTTCTTTTATTCTTAGGTCAAAAACACTTAGAAAAACCTGTATGACGTTTCTTTTATTCTTAGGTCAAAAACACTTAGAAAAACCTGTTTGAAATTCACGTATTACGTTATTACCGACGAATCTTATTCTATTAAGTGCATGTAGAATTCACGTATAAAGGTAAATAACAACGAATCTTTTTTCAACTTATTTGAGTAGAGACACGATCAATGTTACGATCTCAAAAAGCTCCATTATTTTGAGTTAAAATCGTTATCGTAAAATGTCACTTCGTTCTCCTCATAAAACCACATGAAATAATACGTCAGAAACCTAGTGGAGCCACATGAAGAACTCATAAAACAACCATACAGATGTCAGAAAAACAGTTGTAAAGTGCTCTAGAGACACAGAATCAAAACAAGGTATTTATACTGGCCGGCACAGAGAAGACAGATGAAGGACAGGAATGTGGTTCAATTAAAGGCAGCAGCAAACAGAAAAGTCTTCAATCTTGATTTAAATGAGCTGAGGGTCTCAGCAGACCTGCAGCTTTCTGGGACTTTGTTCCAGATATGTGGAGCAGAAAAACTGAACGCTGCTTCTCCATGTTTAGTTCTGACTCTGGGAACAGAAAGTAGACCGGTCCCAGACGACCTGAGGGGTCGGGATGGTTCATAAGCCTCGCTTTGTTCTTAACCAACTGTATTTACAGTATGTTTCAGATGGAAGACAATGGTGATTGTATATTGTTAATATAATGAATATATGCTTTTCATTGGTGTTTAATTTCCCAATAGTGGCCGAGCACTTGTATGCATGACACCTATTCTCTATAAACAGATTCACATGCAGAATCTGAAGGCAACAGGACAAGACAAGACATCGCAGGCGTGTCTGGTGTCCGTTTGTAGTCCGAGCAGTAATAATCATGTCCAAGGAGGTTTAGGTTGAATGCAAGTAAACAGTCCATGCGGAGAGCAAGAGAGGCGAAACGCATCGGCCTGAATGCAACCTCTGAACCCACCGCTATCGTCTGATGATTTAGGTTTTTATTGGTTTGAACTTAGCTTGTAAACTGGCTACTTGTGAAACAAACCGGTTGTATGCATCATCTCTCAACTCCATCAACTCCATCTCTAGTCTCTCGTCTCAAGTCTTTTTCATCGGACAACGAGCAGCGCACGGAAAGGAAAGACTTTGCCCGGATGTCCGCTGGCTACACCGGAAGCCCCACAAACAAAGCCTCTTGTCCCCAGAAGAGACAAAAGTAGAGCGACTAACAGAATATCCCGAGGCGAGCACTAAGCCTTGCAGCACACCACATGTAATTCATTGTGCCAAAGAAACATCATCAGCAATTGAGGCTGACATTAACCAGCAGCAGTATTGGTAAGTCCCAGAGATATCAGCCTCAATCCGTCAATTAAAAAGACAATCAATCGTGTTGATGACTGCGGTTCAGTCAGACGGCGTCGGCGCGTTCATCAGCGTCTGCATTCATCAGAAGATGATTAGTGAGTGTGAAAGGGTTCATTTTGAGTTTCTCTCTCTATTCATAAGCTGTCGTCTCTTTCTTTCACTCACTTTCATGTCGTGCTCTGCGTTCATACAAAACGGCTACTTTTGAAATATTATTTTTAACACAGCAGCAAGGCCCCAACCGTGACCGCAGCCTTTACCACAGAAGAACAGACGTCCGGCTGGCAGTGAGAATGAAGGACTCGGCGGTGTAGCCTCGAGTTCTTACCTCGAGGTTAGAATTCAAAGGATGTCAGGATTTTACCAAATTAACAAGGTTTGATAACTTGATAACTGTGATGCGTCATGGTGCATGTAGTTTCATAATGATATACTCATTGAAAACACACAGTAGCGTTCTCAAATGAGTGTCGTATGCAAGTCGGCCAGTGGCAGTCGGCTAATTCGTCGTTGTGAGGTTGCCGGATGTTAGACGGAATCAACTCCGTTTCCACCGTCGGCTCGGTGGACTGGGTCGATTCTAAGTTCTGGTCCCTGCAGGCAAACTGTGAGGCTCACTCCAGAGGTGGAAGTCAGCAGGGAGAACACACACACACACACACACACACAAACACACATATCCAGCCTATCCCCATCACCATGTGGGTCCACAGGGAGGGGAAGTATACGGTGACAGGACTCCCTGCCACCCACACCTGCCTCCTCTTCAGGCTGCAGAGTAGAACACACACACACACACAGTATGGGGTATCTCTGTTCATGTCAAATGCCACATTGGATTGCTTAGTTCCTCCATCTGAGTTCCTGTTTCGGTCCGTCATTCATTTGCCAAGAAGATTGCAAATGAGAAGGATTGGAGGTTTCAGGGACATTTCAGTGGGCTTTACGCCTTCATATACAGATATACAGCAGCGGTAACAGCACTGAACGAGAATACATCGCATACATGACTATTACCTGAAGACTGAGTCGAGCGTGTCATCCACAGTGGGCCTTTACAGGCCGCGACTCATTGACTGCAGGTTATCGACATTATAACTAAACTCTTTTTCACTGTCCTGGAGTCGATGAGCGATGCGCGGTCCTCGATGATTTAAAGGGTGCGCGCCCCGAACGGCCACACCCCCGAACGGCCACTGCACATGTCAGTAATAATAACAAATGAGGTTACAGAACGTTATTATTCCATTCGTTTCAAGTGTGTCACTTATATTCTCTGCATGTTCCAGCTTGATTGCAGCTACTTTGTCATTGTGTTCACACCAAGTGAAAAATTGAAATGCAAGACTTTAGACTGTTTTAGTGATTGCACTAGTTCATCAAATGGAAGCATTCTCGATTTCTTGTGCATCATTTATACTAATTTCCATATTAATTCAGATGATGTATGATATATTTAGTATCTTCAAAAACTTAAAGATCTCCTCTGGCATTTCAGAATAAAGTTCTGTGGGTTGAGGTATTTGAATGCAGGACTTATTACTGTTATTATAGTATTATTATAGTATTTGGTAAATGGTCAAAATACTTCTTCCACCACTGCTCAGTGAACCCTCCCTCTTAGAGTAAATATTGTTCGTATACTATCAGAATTGCGCCCAGGTTATCAGCGGCGAATGCTGATGTCTTTCACCTCAACATTATCATGAGTCAGAACTCTAGCTTCCTCGTTGTGTGCCTCTCTTCAGTAAACCTTTTTTGTGAGGATGTATCTCCCAGTGTTGGAAAGTTTCCAGCCTGTTTTTGGACTCAGATGTGGCATCTCCAGTGGTATCTGTCCGCCAACCTAATGATTCAAAGGCCATCAGTTTCCACAGAGCGTATTAAACATATGACACTTGGTGGGCTCTTCCATCTAAAGTGGTTTACAGTAGCAGGAGTGCATACATCTTGAGTATGGGTGGCCCCAATGGGAGCTGAAGCTCATATCCTGACAGTACTGGTGCTGATATATGTTCTACCCACCAAGCTACACAGCAAATGAAATCCCTAACCTTGGCAGCTTTAGTGCTGGGCTCTACTCATTGAGCTCCATGGGAAATTGAGTTTCTAACCCTTGCAGTATAGCAGCACTTATAGCTCTACCCAAAGGGCTGCAAAACTGCAGAATTTCACAAGACAGATAACACTGGCGTTTTCCTTTGGCTCTGTCGAGGTCAGCGGGGCCACAGAGGCTGCACGTATACATGCAGTTGTGTTGTTCTTATAAATAGAACTATACAGCAAATGAAGACAAAGGAAGGTACTTTATTAAAAAGGAAACTCCTAGTTCCTGCAAACAGGCACCCATGTTTCTTGACAAATTCCATAACAAACAAGAGGCAACTACGTCTAATATTTGAAGTTTTGCTTTAGTGCTTCAGGTTTAAAGGTGCAATGTGTAAGATATTAACAGGATGTGAAGAGGTTACAGTGTCAAAGTTATGTCAGAGACACGTTTTGTGTTGCAGCGATATCGACTAAATTGAGCATGCTAACCGACACACTGAGGACCGTCACGATCTCACTGCCAGCTCCTCAAATACCGATGCTCGGTCGGTGGCCCTACGTTTCAAACTGCAGCGCTCTACTTCCCCCTCCAGTGTCCGCTTTGGTCGTTGTGACACACGTTGCATGCACAGTATCTTTTCAAGATAAACTAATGTCGTCACAGGAAGTTAGGTTGAGGCAACAAAATCCCTTTTTAGGTAAACTAACAAACACATATTAAAGGGGGGGGGGGGGGGGGGGAATGTTTATTCTTTTTTTGACTAAAACAAAGTTGCCCTGGTTTATTCTTCACTTTATTCTGCTATTTTATGTACATATCAAATAAAAGGCGTGGCATTTATCTCCTTACAAACAAGTCTTAATTGCTTGTGGGATTAGACTACGTTGTCTTTTCTCAGATTTTTATTATTGTGGTAGTTTTTAGTCTTCCCTGAAGTTCTACGCTCTTGGTTTCATTGGTTTGCTTTGTGCAATCTTGAATTTATTATTTTTTGGGGGACTATTATGTTTAAAAACCATCCAAGCGGTTTCGTCTTCAGCCGTCGATATGTTGATGTTCCACATTGTGGACTTCCTTTGAGAGCTCCAATCAAATTGTCAGTGGTTGACAAATATTTGTAAAAACCTGAATTTAGATTTTTTTTTCTAAAAGCTTTCATGTGAGACTAGCATCTTCTCCTGTCCAGCATCCCAGGTGTTTTTCAACTGAGAAATCAAGAAGGCAGTGGAGAGAGGTCTCTGGGTCATTGGTGAAGTGAAAAATGATCCGCTTACATCCAGGCTAACATTGCCAGATAAGATTGGGGGCAGATTGGACACAGCCTTTCGCATTAGAAAGACTAGCTCACCCACTCTAGGATGTAGGGCAGGGCCACTCAGGAGATAAAGTCACTGTCACTGCTGTAAAAGCCAGCGGTGACACCACTGACATCAGCACTTCCTCTAGATTATTTTCTTACAGTCAGTGAGAGTTATATTTCTAGTCCTTTAGGGCCAAGGGGATCCAAGTCACTCTAGCGATGATTATGTCTTAAAACTGCAGCTCTTCAAAGCTGCATTTAAATTAAATTGTTTCATTCTTTCTTTCTCTTTTTATTAAAGCCAGACGCAGAGTTTTAGTGACGAAACAATGACGACAAATTTCCCTCATTCAGTACCGTAGTCGCAAAATAATAAAAAAATAATAAAACAATGTTTAACCTGTAAGGTCTTCATTTTTTGCATGAGTGGAATTGCACCACATTGCACTACAATGGTCAAATTTGCATAATTATGTTCGATGTTTATTTTAACAGCAGAAACCTAGCAACTACACTCTACCACTTTAAATTATTGGCTGTAAAACTGCTACAAAAATATAATTGTGGCTCAAGTGTTAAAATGCGAGCTGCTTATGAGACTAAAATGACCTCTGACCTCTTGTTCCCCTGATATGTTTTACACGGCAGAAAGCACACAAGCTCTCAAAATGATGCTGTTCAGCGTTGGCCTGTGTGTGTGTACTCTTATCCTTCTACCTTTGTGAGGACCACCTTGTGTTTTCGGCTTTTAGAATGGACTACTAGCAAAACATGAAGTCACGTTGCATTGTGGGTAATGTAGGCCCCAGGTTTTGACACTGAAATAAAAGGTGTTGAATAAAAAAGAAGCTCCGATTTTGATACTTTCCATTTCTCTAGAACATTTTTTCTAAACACTTTTCTGAATTATATATTGAGAGTTTATGACTTAAATTATCAGCTGCGATTCAACAGGACAGTGTGGGTGTGTTCGATCCAATTTGACTGACAGTGACCGCGCAACATGAACAAACAAACTCCCAAAATGTCATCAGACTTTGATTCCAATGCGGCCATAATTTGATTTGTGCATATTTGAAATCTCTGTTGTGAAACATCTCCTTTTTCCTGAAAGAGAAGTACAGCATTCCGGTTTAGGTCAGGTAGGGATTAGGATTAGGGAATGCAATATTATTACTGGGGGTCCTCACAAATACAGTGGATCAAGCGCGTGTCTGTGTGTCTGTGTGTGTGTATGTGTACATGTGTCATTTCTTGTAATATTACACTATTCTCAATAATAACTTGATTCCCTCTCTCTCTCTCCCTCCCCCTCTCTCTCCCCTTCCACCTCCCGTTTGAAACAACAGATCACTTGGGCATCGAGTTCATGGGTAAGGAAGCTTTTCTTGTCTCAAATCTGCATGAGTCACGACTGTAAACATCACAGGGCTTCATATTGGATGAACCGTCCATGACGTGCCTCATCACATATGGCGTCATTATATCATTTGACGTGGAAACAAACAGCGTCTGTATGCACGTTCACATATTCACAACCTCATGATCTGCAGTGGTTTAACTATTACTTACTGTCGTCATCCCTCTCCATACACATGTGTAATTATATATCATTATTTTCTGCACCGTCGCTGTCTTAATGCTTTCTCTCTCTCTCTCTCTCTCTCTCTCTCTCTCTCTCTCTCTCTCTCTCTCTCTCTCTCTCTCTCGCTCTCCTTCACTTTCTTTCCCTCGCAATTGCTCGTGAAGTGTCCCTCCAGAATTCCAATGTGCTGCAGTCTCCTTGGAAACAGAGAGAACAGAGTGGCGGGCGGGGTACAGTGAGGGAGCTTTTTATGGTGTTGGCTCTTTTGCCGAACGCACACCTCATTAGTGCGCGTGCACATGCGTGGCACATGTTCAAAAGTGTGTTTCTGAAGTCCTTCGCTTTTGCGAGTTCGAGATTCTTCCAGTGGCTGTGTGTTGGACGTTTGTGTGCTTCCCGTGCACAGGATGCCATCGGCTCCTCCTCGTCGCTGCCAAGCTCCCCTCTCCTGCAGGCTCCGTGTCGGGCATCACAGCTGAGGAGAGCCAGTGAACGACATGGAGGCTTGTTGTTAACTAGAGCCCCTCGGTAGAATTTGGGGCCTTTCCACACAGGCAGTTTGGAAAAAGCAATGGACTATCTGTGGAAATGGCCTCCCACTGGTTTGACGTAACTGCTTCTACATTCTCAAAGTAAAAAAGGACCAGGACCAAGCAGTGACGTGCTTCTTTTTTCTGTTCATTTGCAGTGAAACAAACAATAAGGGTTTTTTTTGGGGGGGCGGAGTTTCAGGAAACTTGCTGAGACGATGCAAACTTGGCAGTGACAGATGATCTTTTCCACAGAGCTATCGTGCAGGTTTTTTTCCCATTTATATTCAGTGAGAGGTTTTATACCTCTGCAACATTGTTCAGGCTGCCACATTTTCTTAGCTAACATCTCTCGTCCTGTCAACGTCTTCCCCGGCATTGTGTTCAGCAGCGCACGGATATATAAGCTCCTCCCACACTCAACCCTGGCTCGTCAGCATCTGTGGCTTTGGAAGCTGTAAACAAAAATAAATTAAAGGCTTACATGGCAATCCACTGAAACAATATACAATACAATTAAGTAAATACACACTGTAGAAAGTGGGTTACTTGGAAAAGAAAAATGAAGGATAAATGTTGGATCATTTCTTCGTGCAACATCCCATTTCTGTTTGTAGCAACTGATGCCATGTCGTTATTTGGGAGGACCCTTGTCTTCCACACATTTACATTATTTTAGTCAGACACTAATATTAAGGATCGGACAATTTATAGTAAATGGTTATACAGTTAGATTTGGCTTGGATAAGATTAAGCTCTGCTTGTGGAGAGAGCCCTCAAAAAATCAAAGCTGGAAGGAGGATTCTGCTGGGAGAACAAATCCTCCTTTAATAAACGCATCAGTAGGCAGCGATGAAGTCCAGCGTAGATTAGTCAGATGGTAGCCAATCAACTGATAAATCAGCAACTTGTGGTTAATCGTCAGTAAAGCTGTCGTTTCTGCTAATGCAGCACATCAGTGTTCTGCCTAAACCAATGTAGCGCTCCATTTGGTTTGTAAACTGAGGTTTTCAAGGATAAATCTGCGATTAATTTTTAATAGTTTTGGTCACTCGGTAAAACTAATAACGTGAACTGTGAGATCTGGAAAAAAAGACAAATATGAGTCAGATAGTGCAGAAAGAAAACATCATAATCGAGACAGGTCAGCAACCTTTGAGTTCGACAAACTTATTTGGAAGTGAAAAAGAGTACAAATTGTAAAATGATTACCCAACTACAGTTTTCAATACTTTCTGGTTTAACTTTCGTCCATCATGCTCTAGTTTTCATTCAAAGTGTTCTGCAATGGGGCCTCACCACTGACATTATATGTGGATGAGTTTCTCTTTTACCTGAAAATAAAGTACCGGTACTTCAGTTAATCTGGCTAAGCCTCTGTCTGGTCATCTGACTGCTCATGTCTCTTCCCCAGTCAGACTTCCTCATTGCAATGTCGCCGTGTTCACAGTTCTTAGCGGCGATCAAAAAGTGATGACTAGAACTAAAGAAATAAGAGCCGAGTTGTAATGAGGTGGAATTATCCTTTAAAATGTTGGCCATATAAACGCGAATCAGCTTTATTTAAATCAGACCTCAGCAGGAAAGTTACTGTGAGGAACTTTTAACTGGTTATGAAAGAATCTCAATTGAATGCTGGTTTGAAGGGCCTTGGAGGTGAAGACCAGGATGTTGTAGTTTATCGGGTCGGAATGAGGAAGCCAGTGGCGGTCTTTTAGGACTGGAGTGATGTGGTGCCAGGATTTGGTGTGGGTCAGAAGTCTGGCAGATGCGTTGCAGACCATTACAACAGTCCTAGCATGAAATCTATCTTTACAAAGCTCATAAAGGCGTTGTACTGGACATTACATTCAGAGGTGTTTCTGCTGGCTACTTTCACAAGCTGGTATAATTTGTATGTTATCCACGTAATCATGAGCGAGGAAGTATAAAGACTGCAGAAGCCCACTCTAGGCGGTGCATGGGTCCGACAAACACGGATGTTGATTCATTTGTCGTGTAACTTGTGTGCTTCAGTAACGGCAGTTATTGTAAAGCAAACGACGATCTTTTCCTAAAGCTAAATAAGTGGTTTTGTTGCCGAGACCTAACCGAGTTGTTTCCCGTGAAGACAGAAGTTTATCCTGTATGCAAAGACTGTGTGCATGTAACGAGCGGAAATTGACGTGTGTTTTGGAGGAGAACGCACTTTTGGTAAGATATCGTGTGAACCGTTGGAGGAGGATACATTGATTTACACTCTAAGCATCATAGAAGCAGACTTAACGGCAGAGCAGGTGCATTGTATTTTAAAAGACTGTACAGTGTACCTAATACTGAGAAACCAAGACATATGCTGTATGTGCACAAACGATTTTGATATTGGCTTTAAACTAAATGCTCAGTGTAATCCCATGGGAGTTATATTCCACAGACAACCCGTAGCCATATGCATGATTCATAGAGACTCCTACAGAGTCAGTTTCTCAGGCTAAAATTAGAAATGTGTCTGAAGGTTGAGATCTCTCCACCCAGGCCATCACCCACTCACGGCTTAATAAAACAGAGCTGGTATTCAAGAATTCTTGGATCCTGCCTTCCTCTTTATACATCTTTTATGTAGCTTAGCAAAAAGGGTTGGGGGGGGGGGGCATTTTACTGTATCTAGTCATTCATGTGGCCATCAATATTTCCTTTCCATCAGAGATCAGTGAGCTCTGACTGCCAATGTTCCACCTGGCTGTAAATCAATGTTACAGCAAAGTGTTACAGCCAGCTTTTTTTTTTGGGTGGGTGGAAAGGATTTTAAGTCGTGTTGATTTTCAATTTCTACCCGGATGATGGAAGGTGTGTTTGTGCCGGATGGAGGCAGATTGGCAAACGAGAGCAGAGATGAATGGAGCTACAGTTGGTGGACAACGAAGACACATATATACCTTGGACAGCAGTGGTAGGAGTCAGCATTTATGTCATTCGGTTGTCTTTTACGTGTGAGGCGAGGTAGAGAAAGTTTCCATCTTCACTTTTGACAACACACTCCCAAACTATGACGTTGCAGATAACCTTCTTGCCTCAGTCATGGACGTGCCAGGGACAATGCGCCAGTTTTCAATACATGCATAGTGTATTTTTAAAATAAACCTCAAAGTCAAAGGAGAGAGAGGAGATGAGTAACAGGAAGGGAAGAAAGAAATCACTCTGGTGTCTTCTCAGAAATCACTTTTCAATCAAACAGCATCACAATTTCTTTCTTGTTTAGTTTTCTTTCCTGAGATTTTCTGTGAATGAGTTCTGAATTCCTGGAGGTGCAGCTTTGTTCTTTTCAACTGTACGGCTGCTGCCAGAAACATAAAATGCATTCCTTCTGTGCACGAGTGTAGAGTAACAGAAGTAGAATCACGTGTCCAGGTCCAGAGCATTCCAATGAAACTAAAGTTTACTAAGTTTTAACATTTCTTTTCGCTTTTCAGTTTTTGGTAAAACCAGATTGATGAACTCATTTTCACCTGGTTGTATAAAAAAGATTTGTTTTTGTTTTGTGAGCCATAGTCATTGACTTTTAAGAAATTGCAAAAGCTCTAATTTTCCCATTTTTGAGTATACAATATAACACATATCGACCACAGTGCTGTACAATTTTCATACTATAGAACACACACTGGGACATAAGGCAATTAGTCACGTACAAACTAAAAAAGTTAGAATGAGGTGTTTTGCACAGTCCAGTGGCCATGACAGCAAAGCTTTGATACCACTTGTGTTTCAGCCTAAACCACCAAACAGCTTTAGTTCACCTCAGATGCCCAGAACCCTGAGGAGGCCACGCAGCAGCAGCAGCAGCAGTGAACCTGCTACAGGTGGAAGAGAGAATATCGAAGAAGAAGACGAGAAAAAAATAAATGAACCGTCGAAAACAAAAGCCCTGCAGTCACTTCAATATATTCAGTATGGTAATAGGTGAATAAAGCCATCCGGGTAATAAAGGAAAGGACCGTGACCAGACAAGAGAGCATGCTCACTGTAGCACGGCGGCCCTGCATAAATACAGGTTTTATCCGCCATCAGCAGTCTGCACTCCGCTCACGTGAAACGTCTCATGCTCAGGGCTGCGAGGCAGTGGCTGGAGAACCCTCTGATCCCTCCTCTCCTCTCCGGTTATGTCATCCTACTCTTTCATCCATCCCTGTCAATCCCGGCTGCTCCTGGCCCTGATATACGACACAGACACGAGGAATACTGAATATTGTTCAATAAATAATACTAAAATAAGAAAGTAGTTCTGCATTATGTGACTGTAAATCATTACAACCGTAAACTTTCAATGTCCCTGTAGATAAATATATACGACTATGACGCCAGGCCTGAACATTTTTAGATATACCTGCGATAAATAATGCGCTGTAATTTCTAGATATCCCACAAAATCAATCCACGAACAGTGAACTAGGAAGTAAGAAGACCGTTAATAACCCTTCAGGGCGAGCGGATTGGACAAACAAAAACCAATCCTTCACCCAGGAGTCCGTTAATACCCTGCGAGAAGTCAACATTGATTTGTCACGTAACTTGTTTACTTCAATAACTTGATTCTGTATAGTTATTTTAACCAAAACACCAATATTAACCAAGTCGTTTTTTTTGCCTAAACCTGTGCAGACAGACGTTTTATTTTGAAAATACTGTATGTATGAAATTAGGGGGAAATTGACACGTGTGGAGGGACTTTCGTAGGAAAACGAATGACAAGGAAGCAGTTACTTCCCCAAAGATATCCTGTGTGAATATGACAGTCAGGGAGGTCTGCAAAGGCTACAGGTTACTAATTACGCATTTGATTAATTGCACATGTAATTATTAGTCCTTAATCTTGCGGAAATTAGCTTTATTATAACTATTGTGTTTTCTGCAGATTTGATGTTCATGCAGCAGTGAGCTGCTCCTCAGGTTGATGATATTTGATCCGTCTGGAGGCGGCACATTTTAACAGAACCTGAAACCTTATTGACCTGCAATCACATCCGTGATTACGGTTCTATCCATCAATAGCACATTATATGCCTCTGGGATTTGTTTGTGTAGCATTCAGTCCTTTACCATCATTCATCCAACTTCTGCCACCATGTCAACCTTGAACCAATTCCAACGTGCTGCCACTAAACATTACATTTTACTGCCCTCAAACTAGAGGCCACCGTTTAATTCATAATTGTACAAATGCAACACAATTTAATAAACCATAACCTAATATCTGCAACAGACGTTTCCGTGTCGGTGCCTGCCAGCAGTCTGACTCGTCCATATGTCCAAAACATCAGACGCAAATCCTGGAATGACTCACAATCATGGCACTGCTAACAAAGGGAAAGACATGACACATCCTAATGGCGCTCCGATGGAGAATCCAAAATCGTTTTTTAATTTGTTGACGCATGTCGAAAGACTAATGGAACAATGTCAGAGCGGGAGCCTCGATTTCAGGGTCAAAGTCACAAACTCTAATACAAATGAAGCTGAACATGATGGAGAAAGATGGGCCGAAGCACTGCCAAGTGCTTTGTTGGTGTGCTGTGTTTGTGTTCATATGTCATGAAGCCCACCATGCAGACCTAAGCCCTCCCACCAGGGCTCAGAGGCAAAACGCCACATCAGCCAGTCGCCAGACTTTAGTCCCCTCTGTATATGTCCATGTGTGTGCATCTGTGTCTGTGCTGTCAGCATCTATGTCTCTCTACCGTGAAGCCCATTTACAACAAAAAAACACTAACATGTGGCTTTTGTCTTAAGCGGGAACGGTTTTGATCGCCAGCCATTCCCGGGACAGATGACTCTGCAGGAGTCACGGGTATTTATCGGCTCCAGCTCCGAGAGGCGCTGATGGAAACGTGACACCCTGGTGGACGCGCTAATTTCTGCCTCTTTTCCAGGGCGATGTGACACGCGTTAAAGTGAATTTATAATAAATAAAATTAACTGGGATTTGGACAATCATAGTAGAAAGGAGTTCCTAAGAATACGATTAGTGTGGTCCGTAGTTATCCTGAGTAACCTTCATATTGTTCTTTGACCAAACAAAATTCCAATCCACTAATTTGATGTGGCGGCAGAAATCCAGCAGACACAGATGTTTTAAAAGCTGAGCAAATAAAACCCCAAATGTCTGCAAGATGCTTTTCTCTTGAAACGTGGTTGAACTGACCCTTTAACACAGTCTGACAGAAAGAGAGATTTATTTGGCTTATCAGCGATACATGGATTAGACATATTCGAGGATGGGCCCATATCAGCACATTAGCAAGTACTATTGTTATGTCTGGGTATTCTATCAAGCAATGCGAGTCATTAATATGACACAAAAGGCAATAAACGCTTTGATCTTTATTAGCGAGGCTAGTCTACTTCCCCACCTGCTCCATCACTTAATGGTTGCTCTCTTTCTAGCCAGCTCACCTGTCTAGAAACATGGCAGCTGTAGAGGCATTCTGAATGTATAGGACCACAAACACAGCACAAGAAGGTCACACCAACACCTCCAGGTGGCTGCTGCCACCTTTAGTGTAAAATATGAATCTCACTGTTCTGTAACGCTGCTGTAAATAAGCGACCCGCGGGTCAGAACCCGAGGTTTGAAGTGGAAATAAAGAGACGATGTGACCTCGCGTCTCCGCAGATGGAACCCGACCATGCTTCCCCCTCTCTCGAACCGCATGATTTATTCACATCTCGAGTGTGTTTGTGCATACAGTGAGGTGCGTCCAAACAAGGACGTGGGAGGGCGGCTGAAGCGCGGCTTGACCTCGGCAACGTATTCATGATTGGCCTCACACCACGCCTGCTGGCTGCATATATAACATGGCAGTCTGACCCTTGGTGATGAACTGAACTTTTGAACTCTAAACTTCTTTTCGTTTGTGTGTACGTGAGCTGACTCGTGTGTCTGCACATTCAGATCAGCTTTGCAGACGAGGCGGGATGAAGTCGTCCCAAATTAGAATTTCAAATTTGTTTTTCACCTCTTGTCTCTTTCTTCCATTGAAAACACCTTTTAAAATGTTGGTTTCCATCCCCTAATGTTCTCCGTCACTTCAGCAGCCATAAACAAACTGTTCTGAAAGATGTATTTTTCCATTTCAAATAGAGATTGCACTTAAAATCATGTGGATGAAAACCTTCAGTAATACTTTTTAAGACATCTCGATAATGCATCACAAACGTACTTCCAATGCATTATAATCTGCTTAAAGCACCGTGTAATCATAAGCACTCATAAATATCCATAAACATCAAAGCACATTATCAAACATTTTATAATATATATGACTTAAAAGATCAAGTATCATAATGCTTCATAATTGCTGGCCACTCACTGAGACTATGTGCTTGTTCTTGCATTCATTTGACAATTTTTTTGACTTAACTTAAAGCAAACAATGGCCTGCAAAATTAACTCCGTTTATGATTTGCCACAAGTGATTGCAGATTGTAGATAGATTCCTGTGAAAACTGTTCAAACACTCTTAACTCAAATACAATCTAAACTCTCGTCGACTGATGAACACTGACAGATGCTGATGAAAGTTAAGATTATTCTGTCAAACTACACATTCTGGGCTCAGAAAAGAACTTGACACGTACAGTTATATTTTGGGGTTTGTGCCGCTCTGGAGAGACGGCGTACTCAGTTTCTCAGTGAGGTTAGATTTTAACTTAATATAGGAAGCTGCAACATACAATATACAATAAAAAAATCTGCATCAGGAGGGAAAACATCCTGCATCCATGTCTCATCCCTCCTCATTTCTCTTCTCTTGTTTATGTTTCCTCATCCCTCTCTCTGTCTCTCTGCCTTCCCTGCAACCGACGTCAGTGTGCACCCGTAGGACAGCCCCCAGCTTCCTCTAACGATATAATTATAGCCAATAAGCCAAAGTGATGACTCAGGCTGATTAGCGGCATCAAAACAACGTCGGCCCTGAACATAACTTATACATGGATGGAGGGAGAGAAACGGGGCCACAGAGGAGAGGAAAAAGACGCACTGACAGCACACTAAAAGACTCTGTGACATCGGTTATTGTGGGGATTATGAATGACATCCTGCGTGTATGATTGGTTGTGCAATATCTGTGTGGGCATCAGTAGCTCAAAGGCTACAGCGGTGAGCTTGTGCTGAGAGATGCCCGGTTTGAATTCCCAGACAGGCTTGAAAATCTTGATGTGCTCGTGAATTAGTGACACTCTCCCTCGCTGGCTGCTGTCAGGATGCCCTTGAGCAAGACGCAGTGGCTGCAGTTGTGTAGCCCTGTAGCTCAGACGGTTGCGTTTGTATTCTGCAGTGAATTCCTGAGCTTACGCACCGAGGAGGCGGCTATAAAGAACTTTATCTTTTTTCTATTGAAGTGGCCATTCAAACCCAGCCGCAGTAAATATTTGTCTCAATCACCTCAATGTAAAAACGCCAACACCTTGTGTCATCTTCGTGCTCCTCCAAGGTCTGAGCGTCACTAAATAAAACTTGATTGATCGCCTATTAATGTACGTGAAGGCGACGATGATTTACTTGTTCGTAGCAAACAAGACAGCTTTCATTTTTCTCCGCTAATAGCGTCCGTCCGCGCCATAACTCTTCTTGTCTCCGTGTATTCAAGCTCCATTACATGTGGCATCCATTTCAAAAGCGACTGGCGTCTATTGGACTATTACTCGATGTTGTGAAGCTGATGAAATGAGCTGGAAGGCTGTGCAGTAACTAAGAATAGCAGGTGATGCTGGAGAATTGGAAATAGGTGTTTGCGTGCGTCGTAAATGGGTTCTGAGTTGTTGTTTTATTTCAATTTGGTTTATTTATCACAAAGGTAATTACACTAATACAGCACAGAATCTGCAGGCAGATACAAAACAAAAGCCCCGGAGAGTTGTTGCCCCGCAACTGACTGTTTGACGATTTGAAATGGCTGTTTGGGAGCCGTAAGCAACGATGTTAGAAATTAAAAGTGGGCAAGTACAAGTCTCAAAACACGTGTTTAGTACTGTTGTGTTATGGGGAAATGTCTGTATCAAATTAATTTAGTATTAACTCCGTCTCTGTGAATATCGCCTGTGCTCTCTCAACAGATATGATGCGCACACATTTATGAACACTCACACAGATTTTTCTTCCTTCCTGTCGTCCTCTTTGTCTCTCTCACACACACACACACACACACTAATGCGGATGCTGACAGATATGAACGTGATCTATGACTTTATCGTGCAAACGGCGTGTTGTTCGAACATTAATGTGATGCCTTCCTCTGTTTTGTGTCCCCACAGAGAGCAAAGAGGTGTACAAGAGACAGCTGCTGTCAATCACATCCATCGCCATGGCAATCAGCCTCCTGGGAACCCTGTGCATGGCCCTCTACTGCCGCAACAAGTGAGAGGACCAACACACAAAAACATACCCGCGGATAGACTGACTTTTTTAACTGTTTATGTGTGTATACTTTTGTCAATTTAACAGTTATACGTTAAGATGTAGTTCCAGTTTCATGCAATCTAAGTGCAGTTAATCGCCGAGGAGGATGTGGTGAAATTGCAAAAAAAAGTAGTCAGACAATCATGTCAGTTTTAAACAAATTCCAGACATACACATTGAATTATTTTATCCAAATGTCCTACTGTAGCTGTGTTCCTGTGCAGTAACAAATTACCACCAACGTGTCAGGTGTTGGTGACGCGTCTCGGAGATCACTGGTTTGAGTAAGGGCTAAATTTGGGTTCGGGTTAAAGTAAACACAAGTTGATATGAACTTTGACATTTTTCCATGTTCACCCAACTCTTCGATGGACTCACGTTTATGCCAGCCATGCACAAACGTCCCGTATGGGATTTTCTCATGAAGATGTCGGCAGGTAAATTAGTTGCAGTGACATCGCACATCATGCCAACCACCAGTTTCCTTTCATTTCATTGGAACTGAAAGTTGCTCCAATGATTTTCAAACTTTTAAACTTGCTTTGACGACAACGTTTATGGTGGAATCTGCCATAAGTCCTAAAGTAAGCATAAAGTGTTTGGTAATAAGCCCAGTTGGGTGTGGGCAGGAGAAATGCCCAAGGAGACATTTTGTTAATTTAGTGAAGGGCGATGGAACATGTTGAGGCGTCAAACATCTTGAACGAAATCCCAGACCGGGTATTTGCAGCATTTAGCAAATCTCATTATGCGCACACACATATTCATAGCCCATTATAACCCAAAGGTCACCACATGTGGCTCCGGCTCTCTTTCTCTCCCCTTTCTGTCCTTCTCTCTCTCTATTAGCATAGTTCTGCAGTGCATGCCCCGTGTGTGCACGTTAATTGGCATATGAATGGCTGCAAGAGCTTTGCATAGCTATTTTCTCAACAGGATGGGTCAGACATCCGGTGCATAACAGGTTGTGTGTGAACCGGCGCTGTGATAGATGGCACTGTAATTCCATAGGCTTCCCTCTGTAATATAATGATGTGAGTGAGTGAGCAGCCTGACAACAAGATAATCGGATACAGGCATGATGGACAGGCACCGACAATGAATCCGTAATTGAGTCAGGAAACGAGCTTGTTCGATGGAGAAGATGCATAGAGATTGGGAGGAAGTGTTCATGCTAATCTGAGTGACCTGAATGACGATAAAGTCAGAGGTTTTCTCTCACTGAGCCAGACAATGCTGTAGCAGTTGATCTTTAACGGTGCACAGGGTAATGCCGGCCACATTCCAAATAACCGGGGGTCAATATTTCACCTCCAAGCAATCTGAATTTAAAGTCATAAGTTATAAAAAAATAAAAAAGGTCAAAATACTGAAAGTTTGACCAAACTGCTGAAACTCTAAAGGCCGGTCACAGTAACACTGCCATCTTGTAATCTTCAAGTGTGGAGTCGGCTTATAGTTTACTGTGCCACTGACTGGGGGCCGTACAGTACGTTCTTAAAGTTTGATTATTGACTCCAGGGTGGCAGAGATGAGGGAACGTTTCGTACTTTTGTTTGTTTTTTCCTCCCCTCGCCGGGAGGGGAGCGTGCGGTTCCTCCGGTAGCCGTACCTTCAGTTGCCAGCTGCGATAAGCCTCCAGCTAACACCGTGACGTGCATGACTTTGGCTGTGTAAAGTGTCTGCTGGCCTACGGTGGGCAGTTTAAGTGCAAAAATCTGCGAAGACTGACGAGCAAGAAAATACAAGAGAGAAAAGAACAGGAAGAGAAGGTAGCAAAGCTGCCTAAATTAGATTCCTTGGGTGTCCCGGGAGCGCTTCATATCGAGTAGCGCGCACTGGGGCCCCTCGTTGCTACCCTACGCCGCTAGATTAGAACTGTGTTAACACAATTTCTTTGTGTTTCTGACAAGAACCTCAGTATTTAAGGATTCAGCAAAATCCAAATTTACAATAACTGTCTGTCACATACAGTGTGGTTAAGGTAATACCATGATTATGGCAAGTAAATGGCAGGTAAGGAACAGTGAGAGGTAGGCAACACATTTCATTACAGTTCATAAAAGCATCAAAGTGAACTGGTGGTCTGTGACGAGAAGAGAGCAACAGTCTCCTTCATACAAGTTGAGCTCACTACACAGTACAATGTGGACACCTGTGCAGCATAAGCTGCTATCGTAAAGAGCAAGCCTACCCGTTGACATGGTGAAGCATCAAATAAACAACCAGATTGGGCTCAGGCTTTAGAGGAGATAACGGCGAGGCTGTTTGTTAATACTGCATCACATCCCTGTCCAAATACGTGATAAAAGGGTTACGTGCACAAGCGTGGGTAACGAGTGTCACAACAACTAAGAGCGCCGATCAGAAACACAATCAACGAGAGTTTAAGATGAGTGTGAGGAATCAGATTTCAAACCTCGAGACCTCCTGTGATGAGTAAGGTCTGCCTCAATGCATGATGAGGGTCAAACTAATTACTCGTCCAGTCAGGGACTTCAGTCCGTCGCTGTCTTTGCAAGCCTGACAAAGCATTCTCAACCATGTTTCATGAAAACACATTTGAGGAGTCTAGACTTAAAACATCTTCACAGGATACATTAAATGGAGTCAGTAAACACTGGGATTTTGTATCACTGCTTTGGGAGAAAGGGAGGAGAGGTATAGATAGAAAGCTCCTTTGTTTGGGCAATAGCTCACTTTCCCCGAGGGCAGGAGACTGGAAGAATGCAATTCTCCTTGGCCTCTGACTCGTTTTTTAAAAGTGTGTCGGTGGATGAGTCTGAAAGGCTCTGCAGAGTTTCTGTACTTTATCAGAATGACACAGGGTCGTATGGATATTTAGAAAGGAAAGTAGGATAATGGCCCATACATTGAATTCAGTAGAAGATTAAAAACAAAGTAAAATGCTTTATTCTGTATTTGAACCTGTGTGCTTGCTATTTATTTGTTGCTGTAGCTACTGGAAGCTGTTATGTTTGAGGTTCCTGGAAACCCTCAGAACCACTGTTGGAGCCGGCGGACTCGGCAAAGGGGTCTTTAAATCGATCACGGCAATTAGGAACTAAGTTTGTTGTCCAAGAGGAGACTGCAGCTGATGAGTTATCGAGTAGACAGACAGCCTGATGTGTTCACTGTTTATCTCGGAACCCATCAGCTGTCGGTCTGACGATCTTGGAGCAAGGGGCTATATTTTTGGGGTTCCCGGTGTAGCCAGCGGATATCCGGGCCAAGACTTCCTTTTCCGTAGCAGGACTGTAAACAATGAGCAGCTCCAATGTTTACAGTCCGATTAGCAGCTTGAGATGCGAGACAGGGGTCGGAGTTGAGAGACGACTTTCACGATCAGGTTGTTTCACAAGTAGCCAGCTTCCAACCTAATTTTAAACCGATTTAAAAAGCGAAATCATCTTCAGCCGGTAGCCGTTGGGCTCTCACGACGAGGTACCTGAAGCGGTAACTCCATCAGTGGGCAAATCGCCGTTTGCTGAATATAAAAAGGATACAGGCACTGGTGATTGTCGCCTTCTATACTGTGAGGGAAGCACTTGTTTGGTTTGGCACGTCCTGATTGGCCGGCTACACAAATTATCTGTGGACGAATTTACGCTGGTGATTGGAGGAGAGTGTTACACACACACCAGTAGAGTGCAGTACATTACAGTTGTAAGTTAGAACTGGTTTATTAGTTGCAGGTGGGATTTGGTGGGAATGATGATTCCAGAACGTAATTATGACACTCAGGATTGTTTAAATAGAAGTAATTTGAAAAGCCTAACGTGACGGCCTCTAAACTGAGGAAGGTACTTTGCCCTGGTGTAATTGTACCAGATGTTTTCTCCTTATTAAAGTTTTACCACAAACACCACTTACTGATTCAATAATCGTCGACATTATATGCCGATTGGTTGGGGGTAGAAACCAGCAGACCTACACACGATTCACAGTAGTTGGGCCGACAATGGTCGAAGGTCAAAATTCCACTTGAGCATCATCCTTTGTTTGTTATTCTTTCTCTTTAGGAGGCGCAGAGAGAAGCTCCAGGCCCACCTGAAGGAGAGTCGCAGTTTGAAAAACTACACTGCTAATTCCCATAATGCCCTGGACGCCAAGATGAGGGTCCCAAACGCCAACCTGCAAATGCACGAGGTGACCACTGCTGTTTTTGCTTTTTCCATCTTGGTTTTCTTTCAAATTGTTAATAACCTAAAGTGAAGGACAGCCATACATGTAAATACATTTGGAGAATGTATTAATGTGTGTAAGTCGGGGTGATTCCATTTCATTCATGAACTGATGTTTGGAGGACAGCATAACGTGGCATCAACTTTAACCTGTTGTGGTTAAGAATCAATAAGACTAAACACAGTTGGGCTTGATATTTGTCATTATGACAAATATCTTCTAGCAGCATAGAGATACAGCAGCACCAAGAAAACCAACCTCTAAAGTAATCTTCTTAGACATCTAATACCATTAGATGCCACAAATTTAGAATGATTTTTAGCTTGGATTGGTGCTTTAGGCAGCGGAAATTGAAAATGAACCCAAATCAGGCCTGTACAGTACACGTTACACCTCAGGGCACCAGGATCTATGATTGAGTTTATCACCCCCCAGTAGTTTTTAGCTGCTTTATGAAATAGGTTGTATTCCCGTCTCCACCTGGCCACTTGCATCAGGCTCACAGGTCTTTGAGTGAGCAATCGCTCAGTGGTTTGGGAGCTCGGTGCTGGCCAGCGATGTCATTCATCATCTTCCCCGCGCTCTTTATCATCGCATCTCTCCCAGATGTGCGTTTCGGAGTAGCGGCATGGAAAACATCACATTAATTTGAGTGCCAGTCAAATCCACATCTTCCATTACCTTGGGGGAGTGTATGTGTGCATTTGTGCGCCACTCTGTATGAATTAGCTGTAACCGTTCTTTACATCTCTGTCATATACAGTTAGTTACTTGTGTAATTTACACAGGTCTGACATGAAGCTTTATAATAATAATAATAATGTATTTTATTTATAACGCACTTTTCATTTAAAAAAACAAATCTCAGAGTGCCACAGAGCCAGTACATAGTAAAAACATAGTAAAAAGCATAGTTAAAACATACCGTAGTTAAAAAAGAAAGAAATAAATAAACTATAATAAAATAAAAATAAAAATAAAAATAAAAATAAAAATAAAAATAAAAATAAAATATAAAATATAAAATAAAAATAAAATAAAACACTTTGTTGGATGAATAGTATGTTTTCTCCAAGGGCATGATTTAAATTTACAATGAAGCAAAACCCATGTACTGTACACACTCTCAATCCATCATGAACACATTAACATACACAAGGTGGATACGTCACTGTGTGGCAGCAGCACATTTGTATCCTGTATTTGAGACTCGTGTTTGCATGAAGTAGAGATAATTACAATTCACGCTGGCGGTTCACGATACAGTTGACAAGTCAGTCCTTGGCCTGATATGCCTGATTTGGCCTCATTGGTCCCATCAGTACAAAAGGAAAGAACTACACTTGGTCTGCATTTCATTGGTCTGACACCAAAGACCACGGTTCCCTTTCTATCTCCTACCAACAGCCAACGCTAATTCCTTAAAACCACGGAGGATACCGCTTATCTCATCCGCACTTTAACATAGCTGTTTTGGTGCTTCCACTTCACCAGCACTTAAAGCAACTATAATAGTATAGCAATAGGAAATTATATGCTATGCTAAGCTAACTGGCAATAGCCTCATATTTACCGTTTCCCATTCGACAAAACTGCTGTCGGTTACATTTGGAACATATTTCTCACAGGTTACGCATTTGACGTATCAAAAATAAGTTGAATCAAAGTAAGATAAGATAAGATAAGATAAGATAATCCTTTATTAGTCCCTCAGTGGGGAAATTACAGGATTACAGCAGCATCGCTCACAAGTAATAAATGAAGATAAAAAACGGAGTAAAAATGTGAAATGTAAGATAATACTTAAACGTATTGGATATTGCACGAGATTGACAGTAAGAAGACTATTAAATATACCAGTATATACAGGCGGAGGCAGAGTAAGATGTAAAATGTAAGATAATACTTAAACGTATTTGATATTGCACAGGATTGACAGTAAAGAAGACTATTAAATATACCAGTATATACAGGCGGAGGCAGAGTAAAATGTAAAATGTAAGATAATACTTAAACGTATTGGATATTGCACAGGATTGACAGTAAAGTCTGCATAATGCTGCGGTTTCGGGGCATGGATGGGTCAAACAGGACTTTCACCCAGTAAAAGGTGGTTCGTGTCTTGTGAAAAACTAAAATAAGTTATTTTAACCCAAAACTTTTACTAAACCTAAACCTGGTTTTGTTGCCTAAACGTGAAAGTCATTCAGAATGCAGTTTCACAAAAAGTTCATATGAAACATGTTTGGTTTAAAAAATGTTGAGATTTAACGTTTGCATGATTGGCAAAAACAAACAGCGCCAACATTCGATCCTGGCGACTGGGTTGACTGTACGGACATGGGAGCGGTATCGGTTTTCTTATCTTACAGTGAGCCCAGTTCCCAAAATGTCAAATTTAAAAATAGAGGGATCAGACACATTGTGAGTCATAGTTGTTGTGATCCCATCGCAAGATGGTCTCTAGTTGTGTCTTTTATTGTAATTATAATCATCACATATCTTCGCATATAGACTAATGCCTCAGGTGTATCACCAGTGCAAGCAGCAAGGTGACAATATATTGCATAAAATGTTTCAATGCCTAACTTGAATCAACAGGTCAAGGAAGTTCAATTGTTGAAAGGAGCACTGGCTGCACAGGCCCTGTCGACTTTAATCTGTAGACTTTGAAACACAAGGGCGTTCTTGCCTGGGGATCTAGAATTTCAGTTCGCAAAGGGTTCAGATAAGATGTAGCTTGGAGACAGAGCTAACCAACGCTTGAAAGTAATCTGTAAAATTTGTGAAGACGGTGTGTCAGGTGTGCCACCTCCTATTACCCTCAAGCTCAGTGCCCTGCCAAGGACAAAGAAACTGGCTTCCCGGACTTCCATGAAGATCAAGGGAACGGCAGCAATCCAACCTTCCCCGTGGATTTAGATCTTATAAAGTGCGGCCATTAGAAGTTAATCGTATCACGTTGCAGTTTCAACCTAAATGTCCCAGTAATTAAGTTCTTCAAGTACATGCAAATGGCCTCATGTATATTTATCAAACTGGCAAATGACACCAGATCAGTTATTGATAAGGAGGATGTCTGTTTAATGTGCAATGGGCATCTTTATTGCACTTAAAAGGACATACTGTACGTAAGTTGTTTCATTCATACGCCGCGGTGGTTTAAGAGACATATTTGTGCTGTTGACTAATGTCTCATACGTGTCTAAAACAGCATGCCACATCTGCACAGCAGTGTCTCTGGTTAAATGCATGTGGAAGGAGCAACATAGCTAATGATAAAAGTAGTCCTTCGGCTCTTATTCTGCTAATTGCTCTATTAGCACTGACTAATGAATTACTGATTATTGCTGACTGACTAGAATGTACAACTGTGAAAAACAAAGCTGATCTTTAACGTTTAAATGTTGCTTTTAAGCCTTTTGGGAACTTGCATGCAAATTAATTGTTTAGTTTTTTTTTGTATTTTTCTTTTGTCATCTTTCTTTTGTGCCTACGCGCACATTGATTTCTGTCTGCAGGCAATTAATTACCCAAATATCTGAACACAGAGCAACAAGCACAGGGTTAATTAAGTGTGTCATACACAGCAAGTTAATTCACTCTTTGTCAAATTTCTGTTGCATGTCTCCGTCACGATTAAAACCAGATTTGTTTGTTTTTTGTAATTTAACTTCCAAAGAGATTTCATATATTCATTTATATATATATTTCTGTTGCAGTTAAGCACATGTACATGTAGATAAAGATCCCATATAACCGGGCAGCTCATGACAAGGACAGCTGAACTATCCTGTTAGTGTCCTGTTATACAGAATGAGCTCTTCTGATTAGCACCGCAGGGCCCTTTTTGTTGGAAGTATTTGATTAAGCAGGGAACTGAGGAGCAGCTCCAATCTTTTCTTTTTTTTTAACCACCTTATCGTGTATTCCACAGGTTACGTATCCCACTGAGTTTGTCTGTCATTGCCGCATAATTGCATAATTGAAACGGCTCGGTCTCCGTCATGAACGAGACTATCCTGAGCCTTCTCTGCTGAGGCTGCAGTGTGTTTGTGCATAGCTGTATATGTGAGTGTGTTTATAAAGCTATTGTTGATGGCAGCATCTCTGCACAAATCATAAAAATCATCTCCTGGTTCCTTTCCGGATGATCTGTCAGAGTTTAAAAAAAACCCGAGTGCCTGGAGGCATACAGTTGGATGCGAGACCCGATCTCAGAGATTAAAACATCCATTACAGTGCACAGACATATATACATTAATAAACGTCATTACCTGCTCCCCTTTGCACCACAAATGTCTAGATTCAGCTTGAAGTCGCTGTCAAAGTAATGACTTTTGCACCGTTGTATCTGTGTGTGTGTGTGTGTGTGTGTGTGTGTGTGTGTGTGTGTGTGTGTGTGTGTGTGTGTGTGTGTGTGTGTTTATGGAGCCATAGAGCAGAGTTTCTCTGCCTGCAGCGATGTGAGAGAACATTATATTTATATTGATGACCTCTATAAACAGTCAGTATTGCTGTATGACACATGCACACGGTTTCTGCTGTTGAGCAGTAAAGCCGAGATCTATTTTTAAACTGAAACTAGTTTCAACACAACACAGTGCATTAACAGATCGGAGGCACTTTTCCCTCTTTTAGCTGGTAGGCAGAGATTTGTATTAACCTATAATGGATAGATAAGTTAAACACAATACTTTTTCTGGTTAACTATCAAACAAAGCATTGATAAATCAGTGAACTTCAGTTCGGATTAACAAGGGTGATTATTCTTCCAGCTATTTTTTCTTAAACATGAATAAATTAACATACAAGCATCAACCGATCCTTCTCTGTTTGAAGAATTATAGCCTGCAATCTGAGTCGTATTTGCATAATGTCACACCTTTTTTTTAATTTTCTGTTTTATCACAGACAGAAAAAAAGAGCAACTTCTGTCTGGAAGCGTCTGTATCAATTTGCAGCTTGGAGCACGGTGTCAGAACAGCAGAGAGAGAGAGCGGAGATCAGAGAAAATCCAGACACATTCAACAGGCTGGTGTTGGATTAGACGTTTCACTCCTTCAGATACTGTGTAGTTGTATTTTTTTAAACTAACAATATCAACCAATCTGCGCAAGGGGTTCGGAAAAAGTTGGAAGTGCAACGCTAAAATGGAAAAGTACAAATGAATCACAACACAGATTAGTATTCGTACATTGGCCTTTTATGTGTAAAGTTGATCTCAGCTTCAAACTGTGACACGTGATTTACCTTTAAACCACTTGTCAGCTCTGAAGCTCCAACTATTAGTCCACCCAATGCTATTCTGACCAAGATACCCAATAATAAATAACTCGCATTATTCAGACAGCCAATGCTTCTTAATATTCAGAGCCAGTCAGCGTCAGTCCCTTATGTATTAAGAAAATATGATGAGCACTGGCAGAAGGATTATGTCAGATGTAGAGACACCTCCGTGAGTTCAACCTATATCATTATAAAGCTGCCTTCAGCAACTATCTGTGTCCTTCCCCAGAGATAATTTGTCAATTGAAAAATCCATGTAGCCACACTCTTTCAGAGTCAAACTAAAGTCAGCTTTGCCAGCACAACATGGATTCCACCTGGAAAGAAGATGAGCACTGTTTGAACACTTGAGATCCGCCGCTCTTCCTAATGAACCTGCCTCAGCGCAGCTGGTAGTCTATCTACGGTATAAATTCAAGTTAGGAGAGAAAGTGTGTCGTGGTTTTATAGGTGCAAATCGGCCTTCAAACATCTGAATGGTCACATAACCGAGGAAGCACCTGTCACGCTAATGAGGCTGGTGTCCTGCAGAGGGTCCCTGAAAAGGGATTGCGTCAGTGACAACCTTGTTAGTCAGACATCAAGCTAAGAACTTTGTGCACAAGGTGTCTCTCCCACCTTAAGTTACAGACGATTCTTTCGAGACGATGCCGCGATAATGCTGCGGAGAGAAAACTGTCACAGCCAGATAGATGCGAACCACCGATAGGGTTGTGTCGTCGATAAGGAATCAAACCAGCGCCATGCTCCTTACATCTTTAAGGCTTTTAAAGTTTAAAAGCTGAAACACTTTCTTGTGTTGCCCCGTGTTCAACAGATCTTTTCTGCTGTGAAACTGAGTGAGTCTGCCTTGTCAACCGTATTGTGAAGTGCAGAACAAAGAAGTGTTTGTTTTTTATTGCATATTTGTCTCTCCGGAGATGGGGGGCGAACATGAAGAGAGTTAAGAGGCAGAAGCTGGGACTTGCATAGTGCCACGGTAGTGCTGATATAGATATCCTGTCACCAGAAGGAAGGAAAGAGGGAACGAGAGGGGACGAGGGAAGGATCATTGTGGATGAGAGAGGGATTCAAAGGGGATGGAAAGCAATAAAAAGAACAATATACAGCAGTGTTATAGAAAGAGTGCCTTTCTGAGCAAAATGAAGCATTAATCTTGTCAGAAATCACCAAAGTGACTCATTCACTATACGCTGAAAAAATGCAAGACTCGCCAATGTATTGTTTGAGAGTACAGAAGAATGTGAGCCAACAAAACTTTGATTTCATCTGCCAAATGGTCGTTGCAGGCAATAGGCACTCGTGTAATGTAAAAAGGGTAACTTTCCTTCAACACATTGGCTGGTTTTGTGATACTTAATTCTCCATCTCTGAACATATCTCCATTTAATCCGGATGTTTCTTTATGCCCCTGTACAAAGTGCAGAGGACTTAATTATCTTAATCGACCACATATGACAGTTGCCTTTTGCCTGTGACATCATAAATAGATCTCCAGTGCATTTACCAGGTAGCGCTCACCTTTGTTTTTTGGCCCAGCTGCCACTTGTGCAGCCATCATTGGCACGTCTGGACCTCGTGCCACGTTGCCACCATTGCTTGAAGATTTGTGACAGAACCTGAAGCCTTAATGCTGCAAACTACCAGGAGCCTCCCTGTCCTCTCCACACGGTACAATTTACCTCAATCCCTGAAAAAGCAAGAGCGATGTAGAGGAAGGTGGAAAAGAGGCAGAAATAGATGTAACCGGACTCCATTTAATCCCTGAGCTCCCAGAATCAAGGCAGTAGGCATTCCCCTCCCCGAAGCTGTCAGTGTGAGAAGGAGCGAGGTGGGAGTTTAGAAATGTAAGAAATCTCAATATACCCTGATGTTTGATCCTGAGTGGGAACACGTTGTATAGCATGATGTAATATATCCAAAGTGCTCCTCAAAACATGTGAGCTGCAACAAAAGTTTATTGTTCTTGTTTGTTCCCGCAGTACTGCAAACGATCCGCCCCGTCCCGCCAGGGGAACGTTTGTGGGTCCAGCTTTGCACACTGCAACATCTCCACCACGCCACCCAGCGGCGGCTCCAGGGCAGCAGCGAAACATCAGAGGTATGACTTTTAAATTGCACACACACGGTCACATACAGGCCTAACGTCACACTGGAGATGCAGCGTCCCCCTCCGTTCACTGCAGCACACGGCAAATGCAAATAATACCGACTTCAGTGTCCTTTCCTGTAATCAGCAGGGACGCAGTGAAGAGAGAAATTAAATTGTCCACATTACAGCGCAGCCAAAGTTAATTGCTGATTCACGGAAGAACGATAGCCATTGTAATTAAAGCTATAAACATGCTAATAAGCATATCTATAACACTCGTGAACAATGAGGAGATGGGACAGAGATAGAACGGGAAGCACATGTGCAGGCATGTAAATCCCTGTCAGCTTTCTTCTCACACTGCTCAGTGGTGTGTTGGCACTGGCATGTTCATCAGCAAGCAACACACTCCCAACACACACTTCTGACAGAGCTGGAATTCACATATTTAATGCGTGTGAGAAAGAGTTAAAAGACAGCTTGATTTTGGATTCAACATGAAACCTTTTTCTCCAAACGTTGCAAATGAGTAAAATGCACACATGATGCTTTCTTGACCTCTCTCTGCTTCATCGTTGTTCATTCACACCTGAGAGCCTCTCAGCACACTCATGGGTTTTGACCTCTAACTGCTAAGCAACTCGACCAGAGCAGCTGTGCTTTAATCAGCTTTTTTTTTCCAAAGAGATCCAGCCAGTGGTTGAGAGGATGTGTTCAGACAACCCTCAAACCACAAAGTCCACTTCTCTAACCTTTTGGCTAAACTCCTGCAAAGGCTTTTCTTGCTCCTCTTCTTTCCGTTTCTCGCCCTCTCGGTGAAGAGCTGAGCTGATCACGAGGTTACTCGGCTGGCAGTCTGTTCCTCTTCCCACAAATGACTTTGTCAGTGGGTGAGCAGAGTTTGTTTGTTTGCGATCGCATCAGCTTAGGCAGAGACTTGGACACGCATACCACATACCAAAATAGCCAGAAAGAAACTGACCAGAGCTAATTCTGTCTTTCATGAATATCTCGTTTAAATGCTTTTCTACAAAACTCTGCCAACTATTAAGTGCCTGACTGTAAGCGGGGCTTTCAGTTGTTATGGCTAAGAAGCCCATTTTTAGAGGCAAATCTCTGCTTCAAAACAGCAGAGTTAAATAGGAATGAGGGCCTGGAGACGACATTTACCACTTCAGTCATGACTTCAAGTGAAAATGTACTGACCAAAATCTCTTTTATACGATTATATGAAAGAGGGCATGTGGATAACACCATGCTTTCTAATTATTGTCATATCTGAGAGCAACAAATCACCCTTTTTCTTAAAAGATGTGAGGTCATTTTAATAACCTCATGCCAGTAACCTTTTTGGTAACTCTGGTACTACGCTCACATTTTGACAAAAGCAACTTTTGACTGCCGTTTTAACTGCTGATCAGAGGTCCTCATGGCTCCAAAACAGACTCACGAAAAAACTAGCAAAACCCTATGTTTGTGAGTTAATACACAAATACATAAGCAGTAACAGTCAATCTACGCCATCTGCATCAAATCAAAAACCTCCTCAGATACTGTGTTGAACAATAACTCCTGAATCTTTATCGAATAATTTTTTTCTTTCGTAGAAGTGGTTCCTTGTCTCACAGCCCGGATCAGAGAAGCCGGGCAGCCCATTGGTCAGCTCCACGCAGGACCCCGCCCGTACCCAGGGGAAAGCTGAATCCGATCGGAGGATCCAAGTTTTCAGGCCACGCCTACCAACACCTTGAGGAAGTGGACTCATCTGAGAGGGAGGCTGAGGCCCAAAGAGGGTGAGGAGGTTGTACTGAAGGCCTAGTTGCAGTTATTTAATTCACATTATTGACACAGAAATCTCGCTGTGAGACAAACAAGCAAACACAGACTTTCACCCAGGACACTGCTGCTCGTGTCAGGTGTGAAACCATGTCAACGCTGACTTATTTTACCAAGGTTTTGTTTACATAACTTCCAAATTCCAGAACGCGTAACCTAGCATGACCGCAGTTGCGTTTGCTGTTGGTTACTTTCCAAAGTGCCACCAAATTGCCAAATTCGCCAATATGGACGCACCGGCGCTGGTTTCCTGTGAACACAGAAGTTTATTTTGAAAAGACACTGTCTCAACCGACTCACCGTCCCTGAAATGTCCAAAACCGGCGCTAGATTGGTGCCTAGAGCGTCATAGCCTGAAGCGTAGGGCCACTGACCAAGCTTCGGCATTTGACAAGTTGGGAGAAGAAGTGTTGAGCTTAAAGATTTGGAGTATTTTAAGGTTTTCATCCTCACTCTCTTTCTATCTCCACTTTGCTTCTTTGCTGTATCCTCCATGTGCTGAGTCATTTCAATGAAAGCCACTGCCTGGAAAATACAGCCCTGCCGTGGACAAAGCTTTGGATTTCATTTCAAGAGTGGATATTTCAAAGCCAATTCTGTGATATTTTATTCCCCAAAAAGACCGTCATTTCTTTTCATTTTACCTCCTTTAGCCTCATCAATCCCTTTGTTTTCCAATCTGCTGAGCAGAGATAAAAACAAGGTCACGTTGTGTTGTGGTGTGCAGTACAGTGGCATGAGTTCAAAAGAAACGCTTTCGCCTGATGCCCGTGCTTTTAAGGACACGGTGCAGGCTGCACATCCACATCCTTCACTCTCTCCTTCCCTCTCTGACGTCTTGTCAAGCCTGAGCTAAATCCTGCATCTCCGCTTTTTAATGCGACGGCTTAGCAGGTAGACGACAATTAAATCCTGGCATTTAGATATAACACAGTACACTTCTCAGGCAGCACAGCATGTGCATACGGTATAGCGGCTCGGGGAAATGCAAATGATCAGCGCGAATGATTAGCAAGAAAGGTATTGAGTGTGAAAGGAGCTGTGCTTTGACCCACCTGGACTGGCAAGCCTTACGTCAGGCGTTCAGGTCCCAGCGGTCCCTCCTCAGGATGAAGCTCCACATGACCTACATGCATACGAATAGAAAGAGAGAGAGCAGACAGACATGCGGGGAAAGAAACACACTGCAACATACAGTGAGCATACATGCACCTAATGCAATCACCTAAGTTTTATTTTTTTTAGCTCTTTACTGAAGCAGGATATTTCATGCTTCATTCGTTCCCAAATGTGTAGAGGGACACTTGAGCTGCTTAAGTGTGCATTTCCTCAACACAAGTGTTGACCCAGTGCCGCTCAGGTGACCCTCTGCTAAGCCCAAGCAGCCTTTGGTCATAGAAAGTCCATCCGCACAACCCGACTCTCACGGGAAGGCGTATAAATAGCATGTCAATCGCAACATTTCCGCACGTAATTATTATGCATTTTAGGCTTTTCACGTCTGCGCAGATGTCCTTGTGTGGAACTGTCTTTTCAGCATTGGGACCCAGCAGAGCGCTGTGAACCTTCAACCTTTTTCACCAAGTGTGTGTGTAGCCTAATATGGGTAAGATGACATCTGGACTACAGTAGGCTATGTAAGGGATGAGGTTACCGAGCATCCTTTATGCACTGCTCCCACGCTTGGTGTCGCCAGTTTAATTGATCATCGTGGAAGCGGAGCGTTGCAGCAGCCGCTCCACAAACAGTCCACATGTGTTACACCCTCTATGTAGCCTGGGCATCAGTGCCCTCTGCTCAGCTGAGGTTACCTTTGGTTTGGCCCAAACGATCTCCTGGTCAGATGTCAAATGTCCCTCAAGTGTCCTCTGGTTTGGCCCAATTGTCCCCTGACGACTACAAGTGTCCTTTGCCGCCCAAAAGCTGCTCTGTTTTGACTCCTTCTTTACATTTTTGCCCCTTCACCCAGAGCATCTGTGCACACCACTGCTCAGAATGAAAACACCCCCTTCCAAAAAAAAAAAAACCAGAAAAAACGCAGCAGATGGACGGACAGACGACAGGCTCCCTCTCCCGTGGTATGGTCGTCTGAGTTGCCATGGAGACATTTGACCATGAATGCATAGAGACCGAGGGAGCGGCACAGAAACAGAAACAGAGAGACGACCGGTTTGAATCCATTCTGACACAGATGGAAAGCGTTCAAAAATATAGCAAAAGAAGAAAGAAACAGGGGCAGTAAAAGGATGCGATAGAGGAGTGTGCAGACGGCACATGACAGTTAGAAAAGGCTAAGAACAGGTGCCCGTTCCATTCCCTGCCTGTTGGAGAAGCCTTGTGTTATCTCAACAAAATGGCTGACAGGGAGACAGAATGTCCTGTGTTGTTACTTCTATTTTAAGATAAAGCTGTCTCCAAAATGGCTGATGGAGATACTGCACAGTTTTATATTTCTGTCCACCGGTTGCAGTGTTTTATGCAGCAACATGCCGTTTCTGTATTATACACACAACCTACAGTCAGAAAGTCACAGCTTCTGCGTGTAGGAGTGCGCATCTACGTATGTATAAAATCTGGAACAATTCCCAGTTTTAAAAGGTCGCTGCATCACATTGCATAAAGATTTTACTTTGACTTCAGCAGCAAACAGATGCGATATATTAAGAAATGCTCTGTTGGGGACTGGATTAATGAAAATGACTGTTAACACTTGTGCACACCATGAGCTCCTGAAAGCCCAGTCACTTATCTCACCTCACTTGCACACTATCTCTCTGTAATACCCCTCTAGCTGTTCTGTCGTTGCTCCAGGGTCTATATTTGAACTCCGCTTCATAGATTTTTGCAATCTGATTGTGTTTCAACACATCAAAAGAGAGATTTGTCTGTGAATGTTATCTTGGGAATTAGCACCCTAGCATCATCCTCTCTTATCGCTCACGGCATCCTCTCTGTGGGCCTCGCTAAATCTCCACTGGGGTTTTTTTTGGGGGGGGGGGGTGGGGGGGGGTTTGGTGAGGTTTTCATGCCTCGGAAAAAATACTGCGGCGATAAAAGCACGGCGTGATTTGCTTTTGAGTTTGAAAAGGCACCTTCTCCTCCCACCGCTGTTTTTGCGAGCCTTGATGGAGAGCGTGGCGTGTGTGTGTGATGTGGTATTACAAGGGAGAGGGACTCCGACTTTGATTTTTGACTTGGCAGAAAAGGCTAGCCTTTGCAGAGGATTATGAATTATTACACAAAGATAATGAGGCTCTGCTCTGGAACGCCGCTGGATTTAGACACAGCGATAGCACTGAAGGCCATAGTCAGTCTTAGAAAAAGGCAGAAAGAGATTATGGCTGGGCTCAGGGAAGTTAGGTCAAGACCCAGATACGGAGCAGAGACTTGGTGTAATGTTGCAGAGAACACACCATCAGCGGCAGAGAAGCGTTTTGTTGGCATCTCCGAGAATTAGCAACAAGTATATTTGTAGTCAGTGATGGCTATTGGGCCAGCAGTACCCACCACTGGTGCAAATGTCAGACAGGACAGCGACTGAGACAAGGGGAAGGAAACAAGAACAGTGCTTTAAGAGGCATTCAGTGCAAGTGCAACGTACATTTAGCGTGTGAATGCACATCCACCTGCAGCATTGCGGGCAGAGCAGCTGACGTAGTTTAAAGAGCCAGATAGTCCACACAGGGCGGGTGGGAGGAGAGGTGGATGGGTCAAACAAACACATGCTTACTCCCAGGAGACCGCGAGTAGTTTCCAGTGTAAAAATAACAATTAACGTTGACCAAGCTCATTATTTGACGCATTGGTGTGAGAATGTGTTTGTCCAGTTATTTCAGCACATCTAAAGGAACTGAATGTATCGCATTTCCACATCAACACAATTTTCAAAACCTCATTTGAAGAATAAACTCGGTGTTGGAAACGGGGATAAGGGGATGGGAGCATCCCGGTTTCTTGCACTGAATTTCTGCTTGAGAAACCAAATTAATTTGCCATGTATACCACAGCCCGGGAGTTACGCTTGTATTGGACAATTCTGCTCCTCAGTGGCAGCGTTCAGTGCCGAAGCAGCAAGCAGTGCACCCTTTATGTGCTGCTGTATTCCCACTGTCAGGAAAAACTGTGTGTTTCACTTATGGTCGTGTTAAGGAGAGGATTCGGATTACAGCTGCATGTAAACACTTGTAAACTCAGATTTCTCCCCGTTACCCCGTTTCTTGTGTCATGTAAATAGTAATTGATGGTGAACAAGCAAGACATCAAACACGCACAGTTTAATTCACGAGGTTGAGCATAAGGACGGCTAACAAACAAGCTGAGACAAACGGGGACAGACAGAATAAATAGGCAGGATGCACCAATGAGGACGGGTTTATAACACGATGAACATGCTGCACAGACAGGTAGAGCGAAGCACAAGATGTCAGGAACACTTAACATGCCAACACGCTCTTTGAGAGAAAACAGCGAACAGAGGAGGGCGATGCAGGTAAAGGTATGACTGAAGGCCGAGATTAAAAACTTTAAAAATATAGAAAAGAGATACGAATCAGTGCGGTTATACAATCTCTGAGCAGAAGTGACTCAAAAGGGATTTTCAAACAAAGGAAATGGTCTTGACCTAAAACTGGAGCTACTAAAAGAGAAAAGGAAAGAAAAACAATAGAAACTACCGCTCGTGATGCCTGATTATCTCATTTGTCCTTGGCCAAAGCTGAACTCCTTAAACTTTAAAACAACTCATTTTCAACACACTTTGAGTCTTTACATGAAAAGTGAACTCACTGGTACCTCTTCGCTTATATAAGGGAGCAGAGGCTTTTAGATTTCTTTCCTTTTTCTGTGTGTGCGCGGACTCGGATACAAAGAGATGAAAGAAAGATGTCATGGCTCATCGTCTTCCCTCTCAGCACACTCTGTTAGCCTGTGAGATGGCAAAGGGCGGAGAGCTGTCCCTCTGTGTATTCTGCCGGGGTTTCAGCGTGGGAGTTTGAAAAGGCGATCCAGTTGAAATCGCACTCAAAGCCTCAATGACTTCTCCAGGTGAAGTCAGGAAGTGTTTTTCTCCTCAATAACCTTTGCTCCTTTCTCTTCTTTTTCTTTCTGTGTACCTTCATTCCCCGTTTCCCATCTTCTCCAGTTGCGAAATGCATGTGGCGAACCAATGTGACGACCCCAGACGAGATGCCTTCCTACATATGCAAACTCTTGTGTCCGTGGATACATCGTCGCCATCGCCGTGGAGCGGCCGCATGGAGGCGCGTTCGGGCCCGTCCGAGCACAGCGATCCGAATCCCAACACCCGCAGCCTGCGCAGGCCCGGACGCCGTCACACCCGGTCCCCGCCTCCTCCGTTTCGCTCCTGCTCCATCCCCATCATCCCCTCCGTCCAGTGTCACAACGAGGTGTCTTGTATGCAAACCAGCGTCACACCGGCGACAACGACGATGTCAGTCACCTGCGGAGCCGCGCCCTGCAAGGAAGCGAGGAGGGAGAAGGCGGCGCACGCCACGTTGTGGTCCTCCTCCTGCTCGTCCGCCATTGGTCAGCAGCAGGACGAGGTGGCGCTGCTGCTGGAGGAGGCGCAGGAGCAGCTCAGGGCGTTGGCCTTGGCTCACAGGAAGCAGGAAGAAGGCGGCGTCGGCAGCAGCGGGTCGACGGCTGCGCTGGTGGAGGCCAGAGAAACTGTTTGCTTCCTGAACCTTAACGGAGGAAGTGCCGGGGCGCTGAGCTGTAACGGACCCACGCAGACCCAGTTACTCAGCCCCAGCCTATCACACAGAGACCTGGGCCAGAGCAGCCAGTGAAAGGACACGATTTAGGACATTCACTTTCGGTGTGACGGTGTTTGACAGACTATGGTGTCCTGCATTTGTGAGACACGAATGGAAATGCCGAATTAAAAAAAGAAGAAAAAAAAAAGTTATATCATGGAAATTCTGAAAATGTGCTGATGATATCCTGTATGGACACAAACACTTCTGTGTGGCCGCCTTTACGCCAACTGACTGTCTGGAAAAAGAGAGGAAAAAAATATTTACATGCATTTATTTACGAGAGAAACACTTCTACTTAGGCAAAAAGAAACCAAATAGTCTGTCAACTCCATGGTGTTTTTAATTGTAAAAAGAACATATAAATATATATATAAATATATATGGATATAAATATATGGAATTCAAAAAGTGACCAAGTACAAAGTTGAAGAACACGGGAATGATGTAACTATTTTTCTTTTGTTTTTTTTTGTTTTTCTTCTACCTGTTTTGCTCTGTGACATTTCTGGTTCGGCCGGTTGAACGTCATTAACCATTAGCCGTGAGTCGGATTCTGTGAGCGTGCACAGAGGAGCCTCCACACCAATCCCCCCCCGTCCCCCCCGTCCCCCCCGTCCCCCTCTCTGGCCTCCTGAAAACATGTCTACCCAGCCAAGAATTACAGTACAACCCTCTGTGGTTACCAACAACACTGAGGATTTACGACAAAACAAACTCCCCGGCCGTGCGTGTGTGTGTTTGTGTGCGTGTGTGTGTGTGTGTGTGTGTCTGTGAGGGAAGAGAGGGAGAAAAATAAAAACACAGGAAACAACCTCTTTGGTGAGATTTGAGGCGGCAGATTGTTACAGACAGCACGGATGCTGACTCTACTTTGGCCGGTGTTTCAAACCAATCCAGATTATTTTCCTTTTTGTTACAATTATATTTTCCCACACCTGTGCGCACACACACACACACACTCTGTGTGCGTTGCTTTCGGTTGCTTGGATGGTTGGAAGAATGGACAGAAGGACAAAGGGAAGGGCAGAGGGCTAAGGGTCACCACAGGAGCTAATCTGACATTTCTTTTGTTTTTTTTCGTTTTTTCCATTTTCGGTTATCAACGAACAATGCTGCTTTCTGGGGCCGACGGGAGGGAGGACCACATGGTTTGGGTATTGAAACAAATAAATGTCTCTATGTTGTATCCTATGAATCGGAAGCTTTTGAATCTCTGTATGAACTTACAGCCAAATGTTTCTGGTGACAAAAAGTAAAACAGTGGTTGCAATTCTGGTAAAGATTTTTCAAAATAACAGTTGTTTCGGTTGATTGCTTGGAAGACATTTTGACACCTTAAAAGCACCCTGTCCAAATGTGCATGCTGGATTACATCAGTCTGGTTTACAGTGATATACCGTATTTATCCTTTGGCCTTTCCACACACAGTCTGGGCTGAACTGGAGACCAGTATTCACAAAGTTCCCATCCAATTAGCTGGTAGTTCCCTCTTTTCACCACGCTGCCTGGAATAGAGAAATCAATGATGAATAATGTTTTCAAATACGGTTTCATTTCAAAGTATTATTCATCCTTTTACGAAAATATATTGACACCCACATGTCCAAATTTCCATCCGTGAAGCTTTGTCTATTGATGTCGTGAGTCTTTTGAGACAGGTTTTAATTTCGTTAAGCAGCTTCTCGTTATTCAACTCTCATTTAGAGCAGCTGTCTCGGTCCAGATGTTGTGTTTGAATGAAAATCCCAGAAAGGAAGGAGAGAGGCGGCCTTGCTTCTAAGGAATCCTACCAATTGTATTGCTTTATGTTGATTATCATAGAGAGGGACAAGGGATTTGTTTTTTTATCAAAGTAGATGTTTTGGCATCCATTCAAGTCCTTGCAACCAAATTGAAACATTTCAAATTTATTTGAGTGAAAGAGGTTTGATTTGGAAAAACTTGATTTGAAATAGCAAAGTTAAAGCGGGAACAATAAGCACAAGTAGCAACAATCCTCCATGGAAATCACTGAAAAGTGTCACAAGGTTTACTGCTTAACAACACTTTAGAAAGTAGGAGTGACTCCTGGATCCTTTGTGTTTGTGATATGAAATGAGTCCTGCATTGAACTCTCATAGCTGCCGTCCTTCAAGCTTTGTGACTGTGCCCCCCCCCCCCTGTCGACGACGGACTGCTTTCAACCATCCAGCCTGGTCCTCTCTGTGGCACTCTCCCAAGTGTGTGACCGGCGCTCCACGGTGCAGAGAGGTCTGATTCAATAAGGCAGATACTCTGGATAAGATCACAGCACCTGAGAATTCACACTCTCCCAACCTGTACTTTTCAAGAACCCTCACAATGGCCGATCCTCGTCAACGTTCGCTTCTTATTCAACACACACGAGCACTGAGAAATCAGCCAGGAGCTTCTTTCCTTCTTTCTCTATTTCTTTGGAAGACTTAGTTTGCCATGCTGCCATTCAGACCCCCCAAAAGGCGCTTTTTCTATATCACATTGCTGAACTTCAACAGTTTTGGTTATTTGATACTGATGTCCATGAAATCCATTATGTCCTCACCAGAAGAAAACACTGATGACTTACAGAACGGAGGCTGATGTGCTGCTGTGCACGGACACGGAGCTAAAAAAATGTGAATGTGTTTGTTTGACCAACTGTAATCAGTGTATGAGCTTTTAACAGATAAAAGTCTGCAAGCATTGTCTGGATGTGTGTTCTTATCTGAGGTGAGCCCTGCAACTGGAATGTTCATGGACTGCATGTTCTCACAAACATCTACGTCGTCTCATAAACGCTCCATAAAATACACACGTGTGTCCTGACCAGATGCCAAACATGCATGACCTCATCATTACTGCACCTTGAGGGAAACTGCAATTACTTCAATGTACTTCAACCACATGTGAGCGTCGGCAATTATACAAGAGAGGGCAGGAAGAACTGATTCAGTGCAGGCGTCGCTGCTCTCCACTCTGACCGCGTTTAAGTGGTTTTCCACGTGCCGGTGATTGAAAACTGCGTTACTTCTTATCCTGCTGGTTTAACATTATGAGAAGCAGCATTGGAGGAAAAACGGGGCTTTGCGTTTGATAAGAAAAAGCTCATTGGCTTTTTTTTATTAGTCACAGATTTTGAGAGCATGTCTGCCTTTCTTCATGATAGAAATGTTTTTATTTTTCAGATGTGTTTGTGTGTGTGGAATGTATGCAGTTAAATATTTTCTGTTTTTATTCTTAATTTACCGGTATTTTTTTTTAATCTCCAATGCACGTTTGAAATTTTAAAAATAAAACAGTCACTAAAGATGTACGGTAAAATATAGGACTAAAGACCGTCGTGTGGGAGGATCACACCAGCGAGGATGCCAAATGGGTGTAGTTGCAACCTGATCTCATGGGAAGGCAAATAAATAGACATTTTAAGGACATTCCACGTGTCATGATAACACATTTTTTGGCAAAGCTGAGCTTCAGATAAGTACAAAAACTTAGTAAATGGTAAACAAGGAAACATAAGTAAACATGTAACAAACATCACAAACGTAACTTACTGTGGGACACGAACATCAGTCTCCGGGTTGAAAGTCTTGTGTTCCTGCAACAAGAGTGTAGTGACACGCCGGCCCTCACATTAGACATTAGAGGGCTACGTAGAGCGTCACCGTGACGCTTAAGACCACTGACCAAACTGCGTTGTTTAATACATTGGTGTGAGAATGTGTTGGAAGTGGGAAAGGGGCCATTGACCCCCCCCCCACTTTACGCCTCCGGCCTGATTCGGTGTCCCTGCTTGTGTGATTCTCTCTAGTTGTTATTCATTGCTGCGCAATCGGCAGCTAAATTGCCTTCCTCCATATTTGTCTCTGTGTCTCGAGTCTGTCAGTGTTGCAACAGGGCATTGTTCATCATGAGCCACAGAGATCAGTGGGAAGTAGAACACATTTTGGGTGCAAATCAGTCTGACTGAAATCCTGTTTGAAATGATCTGGTCACTATTTTCAGCTTTTGTTTTCCCCAAAAAGGGACTTTATCTTTAATATTTAACTGATGTTTAAAAAAAAAATCATTCAAAACATTAATGAATACTAAAATCAGTATTCAACAGTTGTGTTTTGCCTCTATATATATTGCTTTCACAGCAGGAGAACGATACAATACTACAACTTTAAAAAAAAAATTCTGATGAAGATCCTTAAAAACCAAAAGTGATGAGTCCTACGTGTTTACCCAGATCAGCTCATGCTCACGTCAGGTATGTTTGTGTGCGTGTGTGTGTGTGTGTGTGTGAGTGAGAGACGGATGGCAGGGAATAGAGGTTAGACCATCAGGCCAGAGAGATAAGAGCTACAGCTTGATCCCCCAAAAGCGCCGGACTGCCAGGCCAGGCAACCCCATCAGACCTTATCTGAACTGCACGGCAGGTCAGTGTCGGCGAGCCCAGGTGCTGTGAACATTTGTTTGTGTTGCTGTGCATGCGTTTTCCAGGCATGCGTGCATGCGCGCCCGTGAGACAACACATATTTCTGAATCGTTCACTCCTGTCTTCGTACAAAAGCCTGCAGCTTGGACGGCTACGCACCTAGATAGCACAAACAATAAGCAAACGTAGTGGATCAAGTCTGAGATAGAGAGAGGGAGAGAAGGACTAGGACAGGGGGGGTTCAGACAAGTCAGTCTGAAGTGTGAAGGAAAAGATAATCCAGGTCAGATACTGGTCCTTTGGATGGGTAATTCAAGCACCAATTGTGTGTGTTTGCCAGACATTATCCTCCAGAGGTAGAGTTTGTCTTCTTTAACAAAACATTCCTCACGAAGACTTTATCTTTTGCCCTTTTCCAGTAATGAACAAACTGGAAAGCTCTCAAATGACTGCGAGTCGTCGCAGTGGAAGTGTTGTTGCGGTACATTAATAAAACAACATCAAAACAGGGCAAATAAATAACCATATTCTAACACCCCCGAACATGCACAGAGCGCTAAGATCAGCCTGTCATTCAACACGGACTATTGTCTATCTTCCTTTAATTTGCAGGCTAAATTTGCTGGTGTCAGGATCAGCCAGGAGCAAACCCATTTGCATCTGCAGAGCTACTAATCTTCACACGGTTTCAGGAGCACAGCAGCCCATAATGAGTGGTTGCAGGCAGATGGAAGGCGCTTGCATAATGTGTAAATGTGAGCACTACACACATTATGACATCGCAGTATGTCATCGCAGTGTGTCAGTGTGTTCAGTCTCAGCCTTTCACGTGAATAACAGTGTGCAAGGGATTTTTTTCCTCATTAGTTTGACCCAAATGCATTTTTTTTTAATTCGTCATCTGAAAAAACTTGTTTTTTTTGCATTAAAACCTTGCCTTGCACAAAAAGTGGTTTTGGAATTTTGCACAAAAAAAATCAAACGCAGCCCCCGAGCGCCGCTGATTCTGTTCTTCCTCGTGAGGAGGCTTCGTGATCAGATGTCCAAACTACCCTCAGCCGACTACGTTCAATGCACAAGACTTGTGGACGTCCACGCTGCTAACCCTCGTCTCTACAGCGCTCAATGGCCTGCACCTCAGAATAAAGCCAGCGCTGCACCACTTCTCATGGTCTATTTTGTTCTAACTCCCAAACGAGAGCCCGAGATGAACTCCCCGTGTCACTTTTCTTTAAACAAGCTACAATCATTGACAATTACTTTGTAGAATTCTCGTATCTTTTAAGGGAGCTGGAGCTGGAAGTCAAATTATTCGTCCAAAGATGCTTTGATCAAACAACTGAATTAAAGATATGGTTTCCTGTCGCTTAGCCATTGATTTTAGACGGTGTAAGCAAAATTAAAATGAAGAGGGATAATTTTCTTAAGGTCAGCACGATCTATAAAGGAGTGTTTCCTTATCAGTATGTATTAGCTGAATTAATCAGGTCTATTTATATGAAGAGATTCAGATCATCGAATTTCTAGCGGAAGGCTTAACACAGTTTACCGAGGTTGTGCTGAACCAAGCTAATTGTGTTTTGTGAGCCGAATAAGAAAAGTCACATTCCTCTGTTTTAAGCTTCATCTGTCTTATTATAACTGTAAAGCAATAATTTAAATGAGTTCAGCTGCTAGCGCTGCTGTTTTTAGCCTCATATATCCTGCGTGTCTGCAAAGTAACTAAATAAATGGAGCTTGGCAAAAGTTTAATCAGGAGAGCCACTTTAATATTGCGTCTGTATTTCTTTCCTCAATATGGCCTCGATGGCACACCCCTCAGCTTCTGTCCACTCGTTTATTCTCCCGCTTCCCTCTATTAACCTTTTAGATTTAAAATCGAAAAGGCAACTCCCTTCTGGTTCACAACATCCAATCAAGTAGCCTTAAAAGTCCTTCCCTCTTAACCAAATGAGAGCAAATTACTAATCAGCACCGAGAAGCTTGAATTGCATCACACACACACAGAGACACACACACACAGCTTAACATAGCAAATAGATGTTTGCTGCTGTAATGCTGTAATGTTCAAATTCAGCCTTTAACCCAAAATATGTGTAAGGTATGGACGTATAGGCATGTGAGGAGGTTTTGTGAAGAGCTTAATAAAGTGGTGATCGTGGCAGTGGGAGCGTTGGTGGGTGGGTCAAACAAAAACAGAACTTACGGCCAGGAGATCGCTTTTCGTGTCCATTGCACAGGTGAAAATAAATGTTAACCTTTTGCCGTCACCGCCACATGCAAAACTGACGCTAGAGAGGGGTAGCCTACCAGGTGTGTCATAGTTCAAAGCTTATCGCCACTGACCAAGCTGCGTTATTTGATGCATTGGTGCAAAAATGTGTTGTTGGAGCTGAGACAGCAGAGGAGACGGCTAAAAATCTGAGACGGCACCCACCTGTCACTCAAAGCGGCGGCGGACTTTGCTTTTCTCATTGATTAAGTAAATTGATTCCTAACTGTCTGAAGGCAAGCCAGTGAAAGGGGTCTCCATGTCTAACTGAGACCAAAGCTTTGTTCCTTAAGTGCAGTATCAGATGGTGCAGAAGTAAACCAGGGGCTGGAGCTATCCTTTAATCTTAACTTCTTCAAAGGTGCATGTTTGTTGACTACTGAATTAAAAGTATTCTAAATTTTAAGACAGCTTCAGTTTTACACAATCTGACTCTTTGGATTGCCAGTTTAGGTTTAGATTGTACAGAATATATAGTTCTGAGGACATAAATGAGAGTAAATCCTTCGGAATATTGGTTAGAGCGCCGATAGGAGTCGAGTTAGGGCGATACATTCCAACAACGGCTGATCAGTCAACAATCAGTTGAACTCAGGACTTTGGACTCAAAGAAGAAGCAAGGAGGAGGATACTGTCTCCGCTGTAAGGAGGGCAGCCCAACATGCACCGCACTGCTCCAAAACTTCAGAAAACTCTTAAAGTTGTGCTTATTATTAATAAAATATACCCGCTGACAGGCACAACTCCAGATGAATACGGGAGTTCGGAGCTGTTGCAGCTCTGTGACTGCTGGGGGCAAATTGTATTCATTTTCCTTTTTAGGAAGATTCGAGAACATCATGTTGAAAATAACATGAACCAGAAGCCAAGTGACAATTAATGATTGATTACACATTTTGACCATCTGTTCCAGTGTTGTTGTTTTTTTTGGGGGGGGGTTCGTTGGAATAACATCCAGAGGGCAAGATGGCATTTTCATGGGAGATATGGAGATACTTCAAAAGAGTAGAAGTTTGAAAACAGCAGCAGAAATGTGTCAGTCGGCACGGGAAGTATACAGCATTCCACCACCTTTTTGGTTTATTAATTCAAAGGTTCTTTGTTTTTATAGACAAGCTGAAAAAAATAAATCTGCCAGACTCTAGACTTCTGCTGTAAGTGGAGCTGAAGAGCTGCAGTAATTCTTCGATTGCTCCATCCTCCCCAAACACAGAAACACTCCATTCAAGCCAATTACTGGCTGCAGTGACTGTAAACAACCACCAGCATCAATAATAATTCTGCTTTTCATTTACTTCTATGCCACACTACTCATTATACTTTCCTGCAATCTGTACTGTACAAGCATCTGTTTGCTATTCCTTACAATGTAATCATTGCGTGACCATGGCAACCTTTACTCATTGTGATGACAAAATAAATTCATCTTATGAAATTAAAAGATCATATCCAGCCCGAAAAAAAAGCTGAACAAATACACTCCAAACACTCGACCTAACAAGACGATTTGTTAGGTCTTGTAAAAACATCACAGTTTGGTTTTAAATAAGGATGTTTGTTACTTCATTTAAGTTACAGACGTAACTTTAAAAACGTCAACGTTGACCTCGAACCCCTCACCCTCCTCTCTACACAGACTTCCACACACGATTAGAAACATATTTGTCATTGAAAATGCAGTTGCGTTGTATGGTAAGTCATTTTTCTGAAGACCAGGCTATTAATAATTTACAATCCACTAAGTGTAAAGTAAAAATAGAGGTTATAAAACGAGTTGTAAGGATTCATGAATGTGCAGAAGGATATTAACTTATAAGTTCAAACGATCCAACTTTGTGGGCTGTAACGGTCTACATCGCTTTCATTATACACTGACTTTTTGATTGTGGTTGTAAATAATGTCCGTAACTCACAATATGCAGCTCCAGTCTATGCATCTTCCTGTCTTTAATACTGTGGATATTGTTTTGTCTTACTTCGGTACAGGTAAGCATTTCTTTCCTTTCCCTGCATGAAATGTTCTGTATTCGTATGTAAACAAAAAGAAGAAGCAAATTCAACCTCAAAAACCTTGAAAAAGTGAGGAAAGGGCAAAGAGGAGATTCAATTCATCCTGCAGCTTTGATAAAAAAGACCTTGGATTGAACCGCTCTGCTCCCAGGTGTAAACATGTTGAGCAGTGCAGCGTCGAGCATTATAGAGAAACAAACGCTTCTACAGATAAGAAGAGTAAAATTCCCTAAAGACACAGAATCTGAGTACAGACATGTTGTTTCTATATTTAGTTGCAGCTGTGAATGCGTCACAGCCTGATGCATCTTTACGAGGCTGGGATTAGAAATGTAGAACAACGCCGCAGATTCCAGGCCGTGCGAGAGATGTTGAAAAGGTCCTGCCTGTACAGTCGATCTATCTCTATATCACATTTGTTCAGTGGCGGTACGGCAGCATTGACGACCTCTCTGCCCTTAAGTCTTCTGTCGATTTCTTCATGAAGGTCTATTTGTAGGCTCATGACATTTAGTGGCATTCACAGTGTGTTTGTTGACATCATTCACAGGCAGTCAAATTAGAGAGCTGGGTTTCACACAGTTCTATATATATATATATGGAGGAGGTGTGTTCAAGAAATCACAGTTTACTGGTGTGTTAGATATGACAACCAAGATATCTGGAGGGAGTTCAGAATGATAAATTCCCACCTCAAGTTCATATCATCTCTTATTAATAGAATGTGTAGACTCACAAATAAGTGTGAAATGGCGGAGAACACAACCCGAACAGAGCCGACTCTTATGTGCTCTGGGCTGCACTCAAATCTACACAATTTCTGCATTAACACCTTCTGCAGCCATGGCTCCCTGTGGGCACCAAACAGTCTCATTGAACACATTTAGCATATTCACTTGCACAGGATCGGCTGTAAAACAGTAACTGTGTAATAGGGGCTGATGGTGTGTCGCAAATGTGCAGTAAAGAAGAGAAAGTGGGCCGATAGTGTATCTTGTTGTGATGGAAACATCAGTGTTGGCGTCAGTCTTCATGTTCCAGCTGCACAGTGTTAAATTGCGGCTTTTTTTTAGTCCGTGTTAACTTCCGAGTTTTGTGGAGTGACACTAACATCCAATTATCGGCATGTTGGCGGTGGGAGATGGAGGTGGAAACATGCAAAGAACAGAGGGGGGAGTGTTTATGTAGCAGATGTGCAGTGTTGACTTGACTTAACATGTGCAAATCCACCCTATTATCCTGAAACTCAGTCCAAACAAAAGAGCTGTGAAAGAAGACCAAAAACAATGTGCTAATGTATACTCTATTTTAGACACCTGAAAGAAAGACCCACCTAACAAAATCATTTTCTGTTTAAGTGTATGCTATATTTAGAATTTACACGCCCCAAAGACTAACCAGAATATAACTCTTTTTACTTGTGGAAACATTGCATGAAAATCAACTCTTTCTTGGTTTTGTCTTTGATCCCGGAGGTCACAAACAGAGAGAAGAGGAACCCAGAAAGTACGACAGTGATCGTCCCCTTACATACCCGTACATACCCCTTACAGTCTTTACCTACAGGTAAAGACTAATCACTCTGGCCCACCACTGCACTGCATATTTTTTGTCCGTTTGTTCCTGAAAATAATGTGTATTTGCCCGCCCTAAGTTGCCGAAAGTAAGCTGTGCTAAGTGAAATGTTTGCATGACTCAACACACCTCGACTGAAGCTGGTTTCTTTGGAGCAAAGAAAACTAAATCTACAACTTCCCAACAAAGCCTTGTGACTGCATTCGCAAAACACCACTGGCTTGAATCTGAAAGGCGTTCAAACTTTTTGGGGGTTTTCATTCAGAAACCTCAACTTCACAATAAAAACGTCTGATTTGCATTCATACATATGCAATGAAACGTAAACCTCTTCAGGTTTGAGTCTTTTCTTCAGCTTAACAAGCACCAACACCGCCACACTGCTTTAGTTATGTGGTATTGTCATGAGTGGAAAAACATTTTTCAGCCACACTGAGTCAGTTGAAAAAGGGCCTATATGCCAAAGGGTTTGTGCTATTTTGCAGCTGCGCAGCCACCATGGAGCAAACCAGCTGGAGTAACTCATTTATTAGTAGTTTCCCTCTCATGCGGGGGGAACTGACTGCAGGCTTGATGCAGGGTTGTGGTCCATCACTTCTGGTTGTCTGAGCTAACTGCAGCCTCTTGGCTCACTTAATTTAAATGCCACTAATGTGGCGGGAACACACCACAGAGGAAACAGTTGCAAGAACTTGAGAGCACTGATGGAAATTGGCTTCAGGCTCTGCTGCAGGAACAAACTCTATCTGCACATGTGTTTCCAGCTCATAAGAGAAAACTGGTATCATTCCCTTTCATTTCATGGAAAACCTCTTGAGGCACAATACAGGCTATATGTCACGGTCTTGGTTTAGTTTGTTTCCTGTTTTATTTTTGAATTTCCCTGCCTCTTGTGTCCCATTGTAACTTCACTTCCTGCCTTTGTATGTTTTCCCGCCTTTGTAATTGTCTGCCCCGCCCCTGATTGGATCCTCCTGTGTGCAATCACCTCCCCAGTGTATTTAAACCCTGTGTTCCCATGTCTCTGTGTTTGCTCGTTTGCTCTGCATTATATTACATTACAGTCATTTAGCAGACGCTTTTATCCAAAGCGACGTACAATAAGTGTATTCAACATCGGTTTTCGAGAGAACAACTAGTCACCAGAAGTCATAAGTGCATCTCCTTTCCTCAAACAAGCATCTAAGAGCATAAACCAGAACCAACGTAGAGTGCAGAAACAAACTAATGCAATAAGTGCCACAAACTAATAAGAAAACAATCAGTGCAATAAGCTAGTATGAATACAATAGAGGCTCAGTAAGTGCTAAGTGGAAGGCTCAGGGTCGGCCTTCTTGAAGCGGTGAGTTTTCAGCCTGATGAAAGACGGGCAGCGACTCCGCTGTCCTGACGTCAGTGGGAAGTTCATTCCACCGCTGAGGGGCCAGGACAGAAAACAGCCGCGACCGGGTCGATCGGCCGTAGGGACCTCTGAGCGACGGGGCAACCAGTCGCCCCGAGGCAGCAGAGCGAAGAGGTCGGGCGGGGGTGTAGGGCTTGACCATGGCCTGGAGATAGGAAGGAGCTGTTCCCTTCACTGCCCTGTAGGCTAGCACCAGAGTCTTAAACTGGATGCGGGCTCTTACAGGGAGCCAGTGTAGAGAACGGAGAAGGCAAGTTGTGTGGGAGAACTTGGGGCGATTGAAGACCAGGCGACCTGCAGCTTTCTGGACAAGCTCCAGAGGTCTGATGGCCGACGCCGGGGCTCCGGCAAGTAGAGAGTTGCAGTAGTCCAGGCGGGAGATGACAAGAGCTTGGATTAGCTCCTGCACCGTCTCATCAGTGAGGAAGGGCCGAATCCTCCGGATGTTGACGAGCAGGAATCTGCAGGAGCGTGTAATCGATGCAATGTTTGCTCAGAATGACAGTTGGTCATCCAGGGTCACACCCAGGTTCCTCGCAGTCCGACGGTATCGTCAATGGTGATGGACAGGTCTCGGTGTGGCTAATTGGTTAATTGATCTCCCATCCCCCTCAATTTTTTTATTTGTTGATGAAATAAGCAAGTAAGCAATCAAAGCACCTTTTAAAGAGTACAGGGAGTGTTTGATACAAGAGAAGAAGAGTGGATTATCACTTTTTTAAAGTCATTGCAGCATTGTTCTCGTGGCGGTTTTTGTTCCAGAGATGCTGAGCAGCACTTGTGTATTCTGGTCAAACGTGTAAGATGGAAGGACGCTGTGATTTCAACATGACCCTCGAATTACCTCCAGATATCAACAGGCCGGGCTAGACAGATGGAACTGTCTGATGGAGCGTCACGAGAACATATACGATCACATAAAGGCCTTTTATTGTTTTCATGGATGTGATTGCGAACAAGACATTGCTGTCAATAATACATGAAGAAGTATTTTCTGGCCAACTTCTGCGTTTTAATCTTACATGTTTTTGTACCCCCCCCCCCCCCCCCTTTAAAATATTTGAAATTGCAAGTCGCAAAGAAGCGATTCATTTCAGTCATTAAATCAAACGCGCATTATCTCGCGGTGCCCAAACAAACATTCATCATTGGGCATAATCTCGACAGGTAATCTCCTCTTCCCCCTCGAACTTGCCCGTGAAAGAGATAAATAAATATATTTACAGCAGCCGTTCAGGAGTCGAGAAGGCATCCCTGCAAAATGATGTCATTAGTGCTGAACGATAGCTCCCACTACTGCTGTTTGCTGTTGAAAAAACAAGCCGGTGCATTCAACAGGCCGTAGCTCAGGATCAAAATCAATAATAATATTCTTGGGCGAGTGAGTCGAATGGTTGGAGAACGCCATCACCTACCCGACGCCTTCAGGCAGAGGGTGCTCTTGTGCGCTACTGCTGAGAAAATCGCTTCATCAACTTTCCTGAGGGTTTTCTGACGCGCATTATGCAGAAGCATGCCCGAACGCACACTAACGCCAACATACAGCCGTCCAAATAACCACTCGTTGTTTTGATATCATTCACGGGAGAGGATTAGGAATGGATCCGTACTACCGACTCCTACAGGTTTCCAAGGAGATTGGAATAATCCCTGATGATGACGGTTTCGACTTTCCAGCTCGAGCTCAATCAGAGCCCGAGTCGAGACCGAAGCGCCTCACCTGGATTTCCTTTTCTCTGAATCTCTCTTGTGTTGCCGGCTGATGAGACTGCTTTGGAAGACCGGAAATTTAAGCACGGTATTTTAGAAAAGTGACACAAGGATTCCACTGCTTATTTAAAGCCGCACGAGAAGCCGTGGCAGCTTGGCATCGTTACAAAAACATCAACTTTAGAACCCGGAAAAAAAGTTTACACAGATGTCTTTAAGTTGCACACGGCCTTTAAATCATCCACCCTGAAATAGAATGTCTGTGTTACAAGCTCTCAGATCATTTTGTCACATGTTGTTAATGCATCATCACTGTATGATTGACACAGAGCTGAGTCATGAATATTAAACATTTATAATGAAGTAAGTTTGAGTTTTTCTACCATTATTCTCACCTCGTTCATTAACAACTTGGTTACTGCTCACAGGATGTCTCCTACTGGATATATTTGATTAACCCTTAAATATAGCCAGTGTTGCGTAAATTACTCAGAGAAATTAATATATTACTAATTACTGTCTCCAAAAACTGTCATAGTCACCATCTGGAATCACCCGGACGAGACGTGGTTTAGGCGTTGTTCCATCTCTGTTTCCTGTCATCTCTCCGCCATCACTATCTAGTAAAGGCATAAAACTCCAATTCAAAGACCAGTTCTTTCTTTGCTGGAGGTAGTTGTCACTGCACCATTGTGTGAAGTGATGAATGGAGTATTGGCTTAAACAAGGTTGTTGGCGTAGTTTAAATATGGCAGTGTTATCAGTGCATGTTGAAGTATGTGGTGATGGGCGAGGGGCTGGTACAGCCATTTCTATAAAAGGTGTCAAGGAAACTTGATGCTTGAAATTGTCTATCTAATGTTACATCCACACCTAGCCTTGTATGCTACAAGTCCTACAGCCCAGTGTGTAATATGAAAAGTCCTTATTTCATTCAGGAAATCTCAGGAAGAAAGACCTGTAATCTAGACTGAAAGAAAAGACCGACTTTTATGTAAAAATGTGTGCAGCTTTAAGTGAAACACTCGCAGTTCTTTAAGCACATTAGAGTCATGGTGAAATAAACGCTGGTCCCCAGATACACATGAGATATATCTAAGCGCATGCCTTCACGCACACCCGCAGTATATTCCCTCCCTCCCTCGGAGCAGCAGTCTCCGTCACAACATCTCTCCTCCATTTTAAACCCCAGAGGAGACTCGTGCCCTGCCCTCAAATCATGGAAGGCAAGAGTCTGCTGGGCTTTGAGATTGGAGTCGAGTGCGCCTCCTCTTCACCCTTTGTCCTCTTCTCTTTGCCATTGTCTCCACCGCTGTGCTCAGAACATCACAGCCTCCTCGTTCATTTACACGAGAGCTCTGCGTTTGGCGCAATAGGAACCACTTTGACCAATCAAAACCACGGAAGTGCACAATGGAAGTGCTAAACTCTTTTAACAAGACGGGAGTAAGTCATTGCCCCAGTGATTTTCCAAAGCAATATAAATTCTCATGCCTTGCCAATTTATAAAACCATCAACTTTGCCGCGCTGGTTCCAATTGAATCTGCTCACCAGTACCTGTGTCGACATACAGTGATGCGGTGCTATTTTCTGGATGTCTTTCTCCTTCAACGTCATGTCATTTTTGGTTGTTGTCTCTTTCCGACAATCCTCCTCATCTTCTTCCCCGTCTTACCTCTGTCATATAATTCTTATTTTGTCAGTTTCTCACAATTTTCTTCTTTTTCAGAGGGGTTTCTCTCCGTGAAATAATGTCGTGTTGCTAAAACTTGACGGTTTTGGGGGGTTTTACTGTTGAACAGCAAGAGATTAAGTTAATCCGAACACCTTTTCTATAATGTGCCTTCAATGTTTAAGACTTCTCAAAATGTTGGCTCTAATTGATAATGTCTGACTCACTGCTACGTGTTAAGGGGTATTGATCCAGCTGATTGTCGATATTAACGACTCCTGACTCACGTGAGATATTGGACGTATGTACGGTATATCATCTGGGATACTGTGTCATTTCAAACTAATGATTATTTCACATCAAAACGTCTGTTTTTACCACGCTAGTGCTGTGGCTCCGTCATGGCAATGCCGGCCCAGACTTAAATATATGTCCGTAACTATTGGATGAATAACCATGACATTCTGTACAGACGTTCATGTTCCCCAGAGGATGGATCATAACAACTTTCCCTCTGGCGCCATGAGGTTGATATTTTTGATTTTAAGAGAAACGTCTTCGATGGAATGCTTTAAAATTTCCATTATCAGGTTTCAATGGGCGGCTGTGGCTCAGGCGTTAGAGCGGCTCGTCCTCTGGTGTACTTGGGCAAGATACTAAAAACCAAATTGATCCCGAAGGCTGTGCCATCGGTGTGTGTGAGGGAATGAATATTAGATTAGATCCAGATGGGCTGGTGGCACCTTGCATGGCAGCCTTTACCATCAGTGTATGTGTGAGAATGTGAACGAGTGAATGTTGTGTAAAATGCTTTGAGTGGTCGAAAGACTAGAACGGCACCATAAACGCACGTACCGATACCATTTACCAACATTTCCAGTTTTTGTGCGAGAGCCGTTGCTTCTGGGAGGTCGAGATGTTCACAAAGTTGCTCACGTTTTGTCCTTCAGGTCACTCCACACTCAAGAATCCAATTAAAATGTGTATCCCCGGTGATTCCTTCAAAGGAAAATCTGCAGAGAAGTTTGCAGTCATGTCATGTACACCTTAAAGATTCAATGAATCACAGACCCAAAACATACAGTACAGTTACAGTACAAATATGACTGTATAAGTGTTTAGCAATTAGACGAGACAGGAATTGGACTGAAGTAAAGCTGGAAAAATGGTCGAGTCACTCTTAACAACGGACGGCTCGCCTTGTTTGTCTCTGTCGGCACGAACTTGTCAGCACTGATGGATCGTTGCGATTACCAAATCTATTCGTCAGGAGTTTTAACTAAGTCTCTCGGCTTAACTGAGTTTGTTTCCATTTGGGACAAACTTTATAATAAACCAATGCATCAAAGGGGATTTCAGTGCTCTGATGCTTTTGGCCCCTCACGTAACTGCCTCCTGATTTATTGCGATTTGTTTTGTTTCTTTTTAAGACGTTGAGTGATTCAGGAAGACTTTCTTTTTATGTTCTTTGTTGCCTTATAAATTGAGTGTCCGATCCGCTTTTATGCCTTTTTATATTTTCATTTGAAAAACAAACTCAAGGTTCTACTTGCACAGAGCATTAAATTCCTCATGGGCCGAGTCATTGCCGCGGCTTCGACATCCTCTCCGTTGTGTTTCCGCTTTTGCAGCTCCACACGAAGCCTCTGACAGTGGCATTGGCAGCAGCCTCCAGGGATCTTTATGGATTAGCATCATGACCTCTTGTGTGTCTTTGATTCCTCCTTTCCTCTGCTCGTCTCTTCCTCCTCCTCATTGATCTCTTTCCTTGTGTTCTCCCCTACACCTCCCATCGCCTGTTCTCCACTCCTCTCCACATCCTCCATTACTCTCCCCTGTGCTCTTCCTGTTCCCTCACGTCCTCTGTTCACCTCCCTTGCAAATCCCCTTCCCCTCTTCTTCCCCTTCTCGTACGGCACGGGGCTCATTGGACGGTGCTTCTCGGCAGTTTACAAAATCAAATGAAACATCCCTTCTCATAAAGAAGGAAGACGCGATTGTTGCATCGCTGAAGCAGCCACGGGGAGGATTTGAAGATGCAGGAGCACCAGGCTAATAACAGTCAGAAGACATTCTTTATTGCGGGCCGCGATGTTCAAAAGAAAGCTGCTGAATCCTAAATCATTGCAAAAAAATAATTGCGGTTGATGGGGCATAGGGGGGAAAAATCAATGTTATTACAGGGCTTGGTTGAAGAGATGCAATTTGCACCAAGAGGCAAAAACATGCCGCTCTGATAAAAACCCTCGCTGTTTAGCCGAGCCGTGTACTGCAGATACACACTGTTTAAAGGAGAATAAGAAACTCCGCTGCAGGCCAAGTTCTGAAAGTTTCAATGGAAACACCTTCTGCTGTTGGACTGAGTCAATATCCCTCCCAGAGATTTTCTCTAATCATCATTTTATTCCCTCACTTTCTTCTTTTTTTCTTTCTCCGAGTCATTTCTCTCAGCAGCTTTGCTGCCCATTTGAAGTTTTAAGGGTATGTTTGCTCGACTGTGTTACACTCTTTATCCATAAAAATGTTCTGGAAGGAGTGTATGCCTGATATAACCATATAACAAAGCTCTGTTCTGCGTAGAGATCAAAGATCCTCGTGCTGTGATCAGGCAGCAACCTCTGGTCCTGAAAAGTGAAGCCAATGTGGAAGTACCTGAAACTTTCATTCTCTCTAATGACCACCAGAGGGCGACTCCTCTGGTTGTATAGAAGTCTATGAGAAAATGACTCTACTTCTCTCTTGATTTATTACCTCAGTAAACATTGTAAACATGAGTTTATGGTCTCAATCTCTAGTTTCAAGTCTTCTTCAATACAGCATGATGTTCATTTAGTACATTATGGTCATTTCGAGTCAAACAGACCATAAAGCAGGGGGTGCTTTAGGGCGGGGCTACCATCAGATTGACAGGTCGCTACCACGCCGTTTTCCATTTTTTCGTTTGGAAACTTTAACCCTTTCAGTGTGTTTTCAACTCATGACATTTCATTTTAACATTTTGGTCGCCTACAAATGTATTCAGCGATCGGTTGTACATCGTGTCACTTCTGGTTGCAAGAAAAACAACACGGTGACAGACGAAGAACTCGAGGCTTAAACATCGTAGTCCACAAACAAATGGGCAACGTCACGATGACCACGTCCACTTCTTACATACAGTCTGTGGTTATGATCAATATGGTGGCTCATATCAAGTAGTAAAGTTTAGTTTAAAGTCTCTCCATAAATTAGATTAATTTGAAGCAGCTTTTTCCAAAATAATTGCTCAAATTGACCTTGTGATGAATTGTTGGATTAAAAAAAAGGCTAGCCGGCTAAAACAAATTGTTAAAGAACTCTATAATATCCATTATTTTTAAGTTGAGTAAAACTATTTAATTATATTCTCATGGAATAAATATGCAAGCTTATTTTCATCCGTGGTCCCTGTGGTTCAGTCAGACTGTAAACGCTTTAACAGTAACAGTGAGTTGAAACAACAAACACAAAAAAAAAATACAGACACTACTTCCAAACTAGCCCCAGTAAGAATTATGAAACCTTAGGGCTTCTAATTAGTCATGTATCACCACCAGCAAGCTCCAGAAATCAAATGATTTTGTGTGTTCGATTAAAAATGGTTCAGTTTTAGTAACTGTGAAAACGGTCATTGAGAGAAGCTTGATCGGAGCGATACTGTACATGTCTGGGGAAAATGTTGCTTGAGGGGATTATTTCTAAAGTTTATAGTTGCAAAGAAGTTTGTTGGTGGAGATACAAGAAACATAACCGGTTAATCATGTTGTACCTGACCTCGTGAGGGAAATAAGGGCAAAAAAACAACCAAATTGAATCACATCCAGCCCTCTGTCGGTATTATTGAATTATTGTTGTTATCAGAACCCTGAACGCAGTTCATTTTTTCACAAGGGGAAACCAGTGGAGTGAAACATGCTTCTTCACTCACCTCACTGTTTTCCCAAACAGTCTTGTTGCTTTCAACATGAAGACAAATGACAGTGACCGCACGTGTGCAGACGCGATCGCTTGGATCAGCTCACAGGATGTGTAGCAAAGCATAACGCGACAGCTCTGGGCTATGAAGACTCTGTTTTTCTGTCCGCCTTTGCATATTTTGCTTCTCGCAGCGTCGTTAAGAAGTCGGGAGAGACGTCAGTGACAGATCGGCGACGGCAACGGCTCCTGTGGCGTCAACAAGCCGGAGAGCCGCCCTGTCAGCCGGACAGACGTCTACTTTAAAGTGGATGAGTCTCGCTGCCCAGGAGGCCTCGTCAGACGGCGCAGTATGACTGGCGACATGCTCTGGGTCAGCAGTGTGACATCACGTTGACATCACAGCTTTAAACTGTGCTTCATGAGATCACACGAACAATGTGAGGTATTATACACACCTCAAATTGTGCACATATTTCATAATAAATGACTCAAAACTTGCATGTGTGCAGAAAGCGCACGGTGGACAAAGGATCTGCATAACTCAAAAACAAGTTGTTGTCAATGCCAATTTTTCAGGCATTGAAATGTGCATTTTGTAACTATTTCACGAGCTGCCATGATTCTGGACTGTTCACAATCTCAACCCAGCATTGTGGCAATAAAATATATAGTCACAGTTATGCTATTGTGAGTGGATAATCTTTCTCCAAAACACCCAAAAAGTAAAAAATGAAAGCTTATAATTGTTTCTCAACGGAGAACTGTTGCAACAGCATCTGGTTAGTCCAAACAGAGAAGACATATTAATCTGTGAATGTGCTCATAAATACAAGTAAAATACTTTAGTGCACAGAACCTCACAAAACACACGAGTAGACAAACTCTCCCCTGTGACGGAGTGCTGCGAGCGAGACTCGCCGGTAATGGCTGTTGATGAAATGAAACATAAAAGTTAGATTTTCACTCTCCTCAAAAGACTGGATGCTTTTAGCAGGTAGCGGCTTGTTTTGGACCAGATCCTGTTGGCTTTGAAGCGTTAATGAACTGATGGATAAAAGACAGAGCCTGCCAGGTAACTCAAAGGGTTTGAAGATGACAGAGTTTCCAAACACATTAGTTATCCAGCAGCCAGTTGCATCTGGAAGAAACACAAAAATGGGAAAACTCTCAGCAGAAATTGACGATTTAATGATTTGCTGGTTTTTAGATGTCTCCAAATGTTTTTCCACAAAACTTTTGAGTTAATTTATTTCTGGGTTTAAGTATTCTGGATCTAATTTTGTCTTTGAATGCAACCATACCGAACCGTGTCTCCTTGAGACTACGGTTTTGTAATACTAATTGTTTTCCCAATCACATTGTCTGAGGTGAAGGGATCTGAATCTTTGTACATAGCAGTCACTAAAAGCTGATATTGTTTCACAAGAGAGGATATTTTCATGGAACACAAAATCGTTGTCACTCACGTGTTCAGTTCAGATTACGCTCGTTATGATCGTAGAAAATGTGTTCGCTCGTTGTGAATTAGTTGTATGTAAAGAAAACACCACATGCAGTTTCTGCAAAATCGCTTGTCCTTCACTGCTAAGCTACAGCAATGAACGCACTGGGAACCATTTGCACATGCTCTGTGAGGCATTGCATCACGGCATTAAGGAGTCATCTGTCATGCAGCTGTGAAGCGGCAGGTGGACCACACTGTTCTCTTGCACGTACTAATGAGGCTTGCAGTGCACTTTCTCCATTCAGTCACCTGCATCTAAGGCACCTTGTTATCCACGACAGAAGGGCGGCAATAGAATGTATATTTAAATCAAGTCAAATCCTTTTTTTATGTTAAACAATGTTCAGTACAACTGCACAAGTGAAATAAAACTGCTTCTGTGTTTCCAGTGCAAAGAGAAAATTATAAAATAAGACAAATCTTTTTTTCTTTCCCCCCCCGATGTGTGGCAGTTAGCTCCAGAAGACGGCACGATAAACGGAATGCCGTACACAAAAAGGCCTTGGAAATGATTGAGCGTCAAGCAATCAATATTTTAGAGCAATAAACATTTTCACTTTTCAGAATGCACCTCCATAGAAGTTCAGCAGCCGTTAATCTTCAACTCAAGCTGCCTTGGGGATGAACTGTCAGAGCGGCGTTCAGGCTCTTTTCCACAGATTTTCTTTATCGATGATTGCAAAAGGGTGAAATTGCATTTTGAGAAATATTACAGTAACACAGCACACATCCTCTGGCAAGAGATTTGTACAGTGTTGCAGGTGATCACCTTGACATGGAGCTCTGAATGGAGCCACCACTTGAGGGAGAAACGCTCAGAAACCGTGTTATCAGACAGCTCTTTGTAACACAAATGACATTATTAACCCTCTGGAGGGCCTCGAAGCTAAAGTTATCTTTAGACCTCTACTGAACACCTCACAGCTCTCATTCTCTGCAAGGTGGGTGTTTCTGCAAGTCAGAGAAGGATCCCTCAATGGCTGAATAGACGCTACGTCACCGAATCCTGCCCAACGACTGTTCCATTGTGTGAGATCATTTGAATTCTACCAAAGACTGAGTCCTTTGTTCAGAGGATTTTCAAGGATACCCCTTTGTATAAAACACCCACAATCCTGTGCACACGATGCATTCCCTGTCCCCGGGACATATACTAGTCAGTTATTTTAACTCAGCAGTCTGTAAAAATCTGTTTCTGAATAAATTTGATGCGAGAAGTTGCCAATCCAGTAGTTGAAAAACTCATAAGAGACAAAGTCTAATTTAAAAGTTTTTTTCCGATCTTTGTTGCTCTGCGACAGACTCGTTTAGCAAGCTAACCCAGTACCGCCGAGTTCCTCCCATTGACTTACATTAAACAGTGGAGCCATAGAATGTTCACTTTAGCGTGAAAGTAACGATCACTCACATTTTAATCGTTCACAATCTAATATTGTCATAGTGTACACTTTTTTTTCAGCCAATTTTGGGGTTGTGTGGGACTCTGGGCTCATTATCTCACGTCAGGCTCTAATTGTCTTTAAAGTAACTGAGTGAACAGGTGCTGTGGCTGTTTCTTAGTATAAGTGCACATAAAGGACAACAGAGCACCTTCCCAGAGACGACTGTGACATTTAATTTGCTGCGCTGAGTTGAACTGGCAGCAGTCTGACGACGAAGAGGTTAAAAACAGCCCGAGATTCGGTGAACGAGGCAGAGAAAATTAGGTTTTTTTGTCTCTCCCAAAAGGCCCGAAGGCTCATAAGTCAGTCTAGTGTGTCAGGAGGTTTCCTGCTTTTACTGCCGGCACAACTGTCAATGTTGACAAATGGTTTTGATTTCTCAGTCCCCCAAATCTATTACTGAGACTGAATGTACCCTCACTGCTAGTCTCTAACAGTGAGTATGCGCCATCACTACAGCTGCACAGACTCCAACATACCGGAGGGATAATCAGCATCTCCATCATCTTTGTTTGGACTGTTCTGTATGTAAACACTGGTGCAAACTACTTCACAGACAAAACACTACAACATAGATACAATCACGTAAACGATAAAGATTATTCAAAATGGGGTTTTGTAGAAAAGAAATTGTCTTTTAACAGTGATGTTTCTCTTCAGTATTTTTCTGCCTTGTTTTGCAAATAATTTATTATGAAATGAAGAAGTATCAAGTATCTATGCTGCACACGGTCCAGGCTTACATCGCCTTCCTTCGGGTAAACTTCCGTCTTCACAGGAAGTTATGTTCAGGCAAATCAAAAATCCCTTAGGTTATTGAGGAAAAGAGCATTATTGACTTTAACTTAACAAACAACTCGGTTCAATACCGAGTGTCTTAACAACTCGCCTGACAACAGAGTGACTATCGACACCAGGTACTAGCAAGTGCCTAATATCTCACGGGAATATTGAGTGACTGACAGCGAGTGCATAACAACTCGCGTGAGTAGAAAGTGAATAACTCACGTAACCAGTGACTCATGTGTCAACATCAAATTTTTTCAGAGTACACAAACCGAGGGCTCCTGGGTGAAAGTCCTGTGTTTTCTCTTTTGTTTGTGATTGTCTGTGTGCTTTCACATGATGCTCTACATGCTTCCATTTCAAACACGGTGCTTGTATTGTGTTCTGCTGCGAGGGGACCAACTAACAGCTCTGGTGTCCTTTGGAGCAGACACAGAGCGTGAACTACGTGTTCAGGGAAAATGGCATGTGCTGCCGCCTCGTTGAAACACGGGTGTTCAGTAATTGCTGGAGCATCATGCTGCTGCCAGGCTGCCAGTGTTGGAGCCCTCTCTCTCTCTCGGTTTGGGTCTGTTCGGATCGACCACATCGTTGGATCAAGTCTTATTGTCTGTTTCAAACTGGATTTTGTTTTGTTTATTTTGTTCTAAAGTTCTCTACTTCAACTTTGGGTCGGGTTTCCGCGGGTTCATTATCGGGTTCATTATGGTTTTGCGTCACAAATCCAAAGAAGAAATCCTTTTCGTGAAAGTGATAATATGGACTTCTGTTGAGAATTGGCTAATTCTTTGCACAATAACAACAAAAACGGAACCGACCAAAGTGCAGAACATTTTTTTTTCAACCTAATTAGTAGTTTTGAGCAATTTTGAGCATGTAATAAAAGAGAGGAGACTGACAAAAGCAGCTCCTACTGTGATGAACAAAGCCTCAAAGGACTACTCTGTGTGTGAATTCATCCCCCCAGTGTTCCCATTAGTGTGAAATAACTATAACCACGATTCATTACACCAGGCAATGTTTCCAATCCTAAAGAATTCACACTTCACCGTTTTTGTTGGATCACAGAAATTGACCTCGGGATCAGTGCCATTGTAGTTCCTTTTCTTCCTTTTCTCTGAAGCAGAACTCTGTTGACCTCTTACTTCACTCAACCATGTTCTGCTTTTATTCTTCGTTCCTCTATCCTTTGAGTGATGCTCTATTTTTTTCCATGGCTGTATTTTATATATATATATATATATATATATATATATATATATATTTCACACAGGGTAATTCAAAATACTTCACAGGAAACGACCACAACAGATAAAAAAAAAAGGCTTAAACACAGCCTGAAGTTGAATGAAAGGCGATTGGAAAATGTGAAATGTGGTACTTACTTACCAAATCTACCAGGGCACAATCAACTGAAATACAAACGGCAAAAGTATTTTGCAAAGATCCAAAACTGGTCTCACTTTGTGCATCCGCCCCTTATTCGACTAGCCAACACTGTTCAGGAAATGTATTGTGGGGAAAAATAATTAATTTGCCATTTGAAAAGGGCATTTTTGAACCGAAGACAAAATAAAATACTCATAACCCACTCATGCAAGGGACCTTCTGCACCAACTGCTCCCAAATCTCTTGTCCTCACCATTTCCACCTTAAATGGCACTCGTGGATAATCGATATCTGAGTCGAGTACGAAAGAAAATCCTTTTTTAACTTCTGTTTCTGGCCTCTAATAATGCCAAGAAGGCAGACAGTCCTGCAATTATATCCTCTGTTCCAAAAGGAAGTGACTGTTTACAAGAACAATTAATAAGTTACTTACTATTCATACTCGACCAAACCTTTAATTGTAATGTCATTTTAGCATTTTTTCATCAAATTAATGAACTGAATAATGGGTGTGAGGTTGTGTTTCCTGCCTCTGCTGCACCTGAAACATCACCTCCACATGTGTAAAGCCGTACTGACAAACTACACACACACACACACACACACACACACACACACACGTGACCTTTTCTTCACTAACCGGTTGAATGGAATAGAGTAACAAATCAAAGGCAGTCTTTAGAAGTTTGACATATTGACAGTTTCCCAGCAGGTTGAGAACTCAACTCAATAAACCATCTGAGCCCGGTACAGAAATCCATTTGGCTCAGGCCGCACCAACCTTTCAATCCATCACCCAAAAAACGAGAGCAAACACAGAGGCGGGGGGGGGGGGGGAAGATGCCAAGGAGGCATGAAAATACAACTTGCATCTGACAGAACCTGAGGAGCAGAAAGATGTCACTTGGGTAGAGACAATTTGACATACCAATGAAATTATCATTCAGGTATTCTTCATGATAATACTCTGCCTATGTATGGTATTTCAAATATCAAATAGAATCCACTTAATTGAAAAATATGTTTGAATTCAAATAAGCATCCGGAGCCTTTCTGTTAGTGTAACTTCATTTAAAAGTATAAATTTATGCAATCGAGGGTAAATAATTGATGTGAAATGTGTTTTATTTTTAGAACCTCTCACTGAGCCAAGACACATTCCGCACTGACATATTTCTGTGCCGTGAATGTGCTTCAATAAACAAAAACTCACATATGACCTGTCCTTAAAATAGTCATTTCCTCTGCCGGGTGTGCGTCCCCGTATGGAGTACACTCGAGTTTCCGGGGTTACGGAGCGCAAAGGTGACAGAGAGGAGGACACCTGCCATAGGAACATATGGGCCAACAAGGTTGTGATGAGATGGGATGTGACAGACAGAGAGAGATCCCTGGAGATTCACCTGATCTGGGGGTCAAGCTATAGCTGTGGAGGCATCTGTGGTCAGGAGGAAAGTCCTCAGAGTCAGCTGATGCTGCAGGCATATTTTCACATATTCAGGGGTTTGACTTACGACTCACGGGACTAACGACTTGGGTGTGTTCACAGTGCGGCGCATGCAGACGCTAAATTTGACGCATTGGAAGTGAGAAGATGAAGAAGGTATGGTTCATTCCACGGTCTGTGTGTGTGTGTGGGGGCTTGTATTGCTATCATTGGGAGGACCGTTTTGAGTTTTAAACCAACGTAGTGAGGACATCCTGGATTATGAGGACATGTTCTCTGTTTTAAGGTTAAGACTTGGTTTCATGGTTAGGTTTAGAATAAGGTGTAGGTTATGGTCAGTGGGGCAAGGGATTATTTGCCTACAGGCACGAAGGGCTTCTCCTTACACACAAACAATGTTGTTGTCTCGCTCGGTGCACTAGCTTTGATTCCAATTGTTAAAAACTACAGTTACTCAATAAAGCAACCACGCTCCATCCAACAGCTCACCGTTGCTACTTCATTTGTGTGTTTTCTCTCTGATCGATCATACTTTGGTTGGCATATTCTGCATTTCTGCTTAATGCAGGCCTACTGCCTCTCGACAAATAATCATTACATTCAATAACCTGTAGATAATGTGCTAACCATTTATCTGTATGCCTCCAAGCAGCCTACACACCAGTCCAAAACCTGTGCTGCTCTGCTCAGAGACGACCGACCCTGCTGGCTGGAGGAGTTTAACTTTACCCCCCCTTACTCCTCCGGCACAGGATGAATCATACAGCATTTTAAGACTTCACTGCACGTCGTTTTCAAAGCTTATTCTGACCCTGTAGTACCCTCCCAATGTGGAAGAGTAAGTGCATGTTCATAAGGCATTGCAAGAGCATTGATCTTAAGAGCAGGTAGATCTGCGCTCAGGGTCTGCTTGATATGCAATGAAAAGACCTCTTACCCCATACAGTTTATCTCAGGTTATTAGTCGTCACTTTTGTCAATGTTCCTATTCATTCAGGCTCCTCTGTGTCTTTGAAAGTGAAGCATGAAGACTGTGGGTAGACTATCAGTGCAGATGGATTTAAATTTTTTTTTTATTTTTACAAGGCCGACTGTGTGGGCTTGTGTGCTGCGGGAACTGAAAGAGCGATCGTGACTTTCGATAACTGAGAGCTGAATTGCTGCGTGATGCCTGGATGTCACTGGTTATATAAGTGGTTGCTGAAGAGCTTTTGTTGTTGTTTGATTCTGTTTTTCTTTTTCATTAACTGAGTGGGTGAAGGTGTCCGCTTGGGATTTTTCTATTTTTCCTTTGTACCTCCCAAAACACAATTATATTAATATTTCGAGGTCACGCCACTACAAATCGGATATTTATTACAAATAAAAATGTTTGTTTGATTGTCAAATACATTATGGTATCATAAATATGTACTCTGGAACTATTGACATTTGCAGAAAATGATAATGAATGAATGATGAATCTGTATTAAATCTGTATTAATTTACTTATGCTGTGTACCAGACAAAGTGGAACTTGAAACTGTCCATCCTCCTTTTAGAAGAGGTCCAATAGAACGCCACAAAAAGTCAGAGTTCGTACTTGTGAACACATTGAACTCGTCTACCCCGATTTCACGAAGACGCAGTTATCCGACGTCACTCAACAATGGAAGCGCACATTGTAAATGGTCAACCAACAACTGAACGGCAACGTTAAGTATTTGCCTGTATTTAATTAAAATAATACATATAGTTTAATAACATCAATCCTGCAAAAAATATAATGTACGTTTTTGAAATGTGACAAAATCTCAAATCAAAGGTCATAGTGGTAGTAATATATGAGCTCTCAACAGCATCTCATGGTCTTCATCAGCTCGTGGAGCGGGTTAGGTGTCGTCAAGAGTGGAACTTGGTTTCAGTCGTGAATGGGCTCCTTCATCTTTTTCCAGTTTGTGACCTTTGACCGTTGCCCAGTCGATATCCTGACTGGATTTGCTCCGCTGTGCAGCTGATGTTGTTTGTGTCTGCTGTACGTTCTCTCTCTTCTCGAGGGTCTTTGTCGTTTCACCCATGTCGCATCACAAAGCTCCGAAAAAGCTAGTCAGTGAACCTTTGAGTTCAGATTATTCTGTCCCGCATACTCTTCCACTCACGTCACATAGGCGTGTTTTGAAATTGTAACAGCTGCATAGTGTCAACTCGCGGATTGATTTCATCCTGCACTGACATGAATAGCTGCTTAGAACCAGTTTGCAGTAATGTAAATAGTTGATGGGGTAAAATCACCTGATTAGTCCTTTAAAGTTTAATCAGGAATACATTAAGATCACGGTCCTCTGAGACATTGAGTGGTGAGGGTGAAGATTAGGGTTAGTGGCTGAGTGAATTAATGTAATCAATGAGGGTCCCAACAAGACAGGCACAGACACGTGTGCATGCAGGTATGAATATAAATCAGTGGTTATTGATTCATGTTGTCGGGATTCAGAGCCCTGCTGGTTTTTTTTCCAGTGTCTAATCAGAGATTTTACACCTCGGATGTCAGGTGAACCTGAGGATCGATAGAGAAAAGAGACACCAAGGAAGCAAATACAATCAGTCAGTGACGTGCATAAACAACAGACTCTATTTTTTATCTTTTAACCATGAATCTGATACCTCTTTTTGCTGAAATCAATGTATCATAGACTCATAATTAAGACTTACAGCTAACCCAGTAGCAAAAAGGTTAATTCAGTGCACAAAGAAAGGCATAAATGTTAACTCATTAGCACAAAGGCTAGCTCAGTAGCACAAAGGAATGCTAACCCAGTAGCACAATGGCTAACCCAGTAGAAAAAAGGCTAGCTCAGTAGCACAAAGGAATGCTAACCCAGTAGCACAATGGCTAACCCAGTAGAAAAAAGGCTAGCTCAGTAGCACAAAGGAATGCTAACCCAGTAGCACAATGGCTAACCCAGTAGAAAAAAGGCTAGTTCCGTAGCACAAAGGTTAACCCAGTAGCACAAAGGCTAACCCAGTAGCACAAAGAAAGGCTAACCCTGCAGCACAAATGATAACCTAGTAGCACAACGTTTAGCCCTGTAGCACAATGGCCAATTCATTAGCTTAAACCACACCCACTGAGCCCAAGAAGCCATTTCAAACTGAAATCGCAACAGGTATTTCCGTGACGGCCGTGATTTTGCTTGTTTATATGATTGTGACAGAAATAATGAATTAAGCTTATATCACTAAAAGAAGCTAAGAGAGCCTGCCGCTTGCCGATCTACCAGCTGGAGAAATTTGTGCGAGCAGCGCCTGCTGGCTTATGTCACTTCAGCGTTCCCATTAGCGGTGCACATGCAAACAGAAAGAAGGCCCTTGATGGTATGTAGTTCTCCCCTCTCAGGGTTTCCCCAGAACAGTTTGGTCCGAAAACGACTGATGTGTGTTCACTATAGAGTAGCAGTGTGTGTATACCTGTGTCTCTGTGTTTGTTCCATATAGCCTTCGCCATGCTGAAAGCTTCTTGACTGACATTTATACAGCAAGAGAAAGGTTTGTGTGTGTGTGTTTGTAGGTGTGTGTGTCAGAGAGAATCACAACTTGCTGGCTCCCTGCATGAGCCACTGAGGTGCAGGTTTTCTGAATACACCATCACACCTCGTCCCTCAAAGCCTGGGAAGCGAGACACTGACTCTTCACACCCACTAACGTCTGGCTTTTGTCTTCAGTTGGAAAGGTTTCAATCGGTATTCATTCCAGGGACAAATAACTCGACAGTAGTCGAGCGTATTTATCGGCTCCAGATGAACACTCATCTGTTGCGTGACGCACATTGAAGTGAACTGAAGGATTTGGACAATTATTATAATTTGTTACCTTACAAGACAACATAAGATTAATATGCTCTCCTCAAAGCCACCAGACTCCAGCCAGACTACAGTCGTTTTATCTCGCCGCTCATCAGTTACACTCTTCGTTCAAACTCTGAAAATAAACCTTTAATTTATTGAGTTAGATGTGAAAAGAAACAGCCGTTATATGCTCTCCTCAAAGCCAAGAGACTCCACTGACAGAAACAGTCATTTTGACCAAAATCGTGATAGAAATACAATACGACGCCATAAGACACTGTTCTATAAATATAAGATACACAAGATCATGAGAGGCCCATAGGAGAGGTCATCAGCAGTCAGAAGTTTCTCTCACTAATGCTCCTTGATTGTCATTGACCTACTTACACTGTAATGAGAGCTGACGGTCTCTCTAGGGTTGGAGTGGCTTTTCTCCACAGAGGATTCTACATCTGACAACGATCTGAAGACTTCAGCACGAGTGACCTAATTCCGAGAAGAATTCTGCATCAAGTCCAACTCCTGCGTTGGTCATTTCCTTACGTTCCACTGGAGATGTTACACGGATGCAATCGTGTACTGCAGACGCAATTTTTTTTCATTTAAATCTCATATATTTTATATTATTTCAAATAGGGAGACCTGTCAAAAAGCTTTCAGAAGACTTAAAAAACTTCCAATGAATCCCTTACAGAGCTTCTTGTTATGTATGTGTGTGTGTGTGTGTGTGTGTGTGTGTGTGTGTGTGTGTGTGTGTGTGTGTGTGTGTGTGTGTGTGTGTGTGTGTGTGTAGGTAGGTGTCAGTACTGCAGGCTACTGGTAGCTACACATAAAAGCAGCTCTGCACATCGCCACTATGTGCATGACAGACACTCACTCATCTTCCTGCAAAAGAGACACTGCCTGACTAATCTACGATAGACTTCAGCCACACACACACCACACTGCAAAGTGCTGCAGACTGTGCGTCAGATACCCAGGAAATAAATAATATTACTTAAAGGAACAGTACGTAGGATTTAGTTGCATCTAGTGGAGAGGTTGCAGATTGCAACCAACTGAATACTCCTCTGCTCACTACTACATTTACAGGCGGGTCTGCGAACTATGGCCTTCAGGTAACGTAACAATGTGAAAGGCTCTCTCTCGCCCACTTCGAGCTTCACAACAGGCTCTTCAGGAATCCATGGGGCAAGGAGCCTACGCCCATATCTTATACAGTCTATGGTTTTTACACTGGGGGAAACAGAGCCTCTTTCATACAATGTTGCCTCTGCCTTGTTACCCAAGATGCACGGCTCCTCTGGGACCGATGAAAAATAAATCTCGGAAGCCCCTTAATGTGCACTCCAGCATATTATCCAGCTCTGTAATGAGATACGTTTGAAGAAAAATACAACGAATTGAATGCATTTGGAATGCAAATGGACGATGAAAACTATCAGTTATAAATCGGATTAGTGTGCAGTTGGAATAAATTGTCCCGAACTTTTTAAATTCATATTATTGATTGTCAGTCGAGGTGCTTTGTGTATGTTTTGTTTGTGGTGGGTTTGTGTGGGTCATCTCATCTTCCTGATCACTACATTCTCTCCGCGGGTGCCGTTAGCTGATTCTTCCCACCTGTGAGTTCCAGGTGCAACCCTCATTGGTCAGTTTGAAATTTGGTGGTCCAATCCCCAACAGGAATGCCCTTTAAAAGAAGAGAGCATGCTTCTCGGTTCACATTTGTTGTCGTGTTTTCTTTCCTCTTCCTCTCTTATGTTCTGTCTTTGTTTCACTTCTTGTTTTTTGTGCCATCACTTCAACATATATATATATATATTTTATATATATATATATATACATATATATATATATATATATATATATATATCTCATGCACACACACTCATCAAAGGGGCAGTGCTGGAGAGTTCCCAGTGGGGAGAACGAAAACCTTTTTGATGTTCCACATAACACCATGCAACACATGCTGATGTTTTCCATTATGACATTGTGGCTCTGAGGCTGTTTCTTGAGATGTCAGCAGCAGGTCGCTGACATCCGCAACTCAGCATAATCCTCCTCAAACCGCAGGATTTCACCGGGCACGACTGTCGGAGAGCTCCCACAGTGATTTCCAACGCAGCAAAATCATCAGTGTTCACTGAAGTGTAAAAAAAAAGAAAATCACAGTGCCAGTGTTTAAAACTTCACCCCATCAGAGTTAATTTAGCCGCCTCGGAGGCATATCAGCTATTTGAGGGAACAAACAACCGTCTAATCAACACTCGTCAGCACCAAATAATCAGTGGCTGAGGAATCAGAACTTATTATCCCTGGAGAATTGGCTGTGTAGTTTTTGACACGATGGCCGCCGCTGTGGCACTTCCGTATCTCTGAACAGACTTTTCTTCAAAAGAGTAATTACACTCTGGTGCAAATTTCCCGCTTAAAGCGAATGCATTTAGTCGTGCGACTACAACGGCGACCATCACAAAGCACATCCACAAAAACATCGTAATGGATATTGTTGAGTCTGTAACGACCCTTTCTTTATCTCAAACTACCATGATTATTTATTACTCCTCAGGTTCTCAGAACGTTCACAGGATTGCGCCTCAGGCATTAGAGGAGGGCAAGTGCATCGTTTTCAAGGATTTCTGAACTTATAATGTAAAGCGGAACAGAAAACAGGAAGATTGTCTTAATTTAGAGGTTTTGAGTGTGTTGATCATGAGTGCAGCAGTCAAGGATTTTTGGGAAAAACAACTCTTACAACTATTCACTCCGTCAGTTCAGTTTGGAAACGTATTAATTGATTTCTTTGTCATCTGCACATTCATGTCAGTGTCCCCAGGTTAATCCGGGGGGGGGGGGGGGTTCTTTTATTCTTGTAATTTTTCATTTATTTTGACATGTGATTATTCTTTTGTTGCACTCGTTCGTGAATAAAAGCCTCTGATCTCCGTTAGATTTCTCCTCCATCAGTCTTATCGCCTCTTTCAAAGCACAACCTGCTTTTGACAGATCATCTACTGCTGAGGTGATATTCAGGTGTAAAACAGCGGAATCACAGCTGAGTCTGTCACAATAGATGGGAGTTACAAACTTATATCCAATAACATTCACAGATGTGTCATTTTACAGTGTATGTGCTGTATGTCACATGGAGGAAACAGTGTTCTGTATCAGTTAAATATCTAAGGATCTTTACACCGAAAACATTGTTTTTGTAAGTAATCACTTCATCTAAAATAATCAAGACTCACTTTTGGTGAGAATGAAGATCTCAGCAGGAGACGCACTTCAAAAGTTTTCAGAGGAGTCAGAAATAAACCCGTCACCAGATAAAAGTCTCTGCCCTGAATTCATCCTTCAATAGCTTGAACAGCCCCAGGGGAAAGTTTTTAGCTAGTAGCAGTCGTACTAATAGCTGTAGTAGTATTAGTACTGGTAGTAGCATGAATAGCAGTTGTAGTATAAGTAATAGGGTATTAGTGGTGTGTGTGTGTGTGTGTGTGTGTGTGTGTGTGTGTGTGTGTGTGTGTGTGTGTGTGTGTGTGTGTGTGTGTGTGTATTCAAATGGCATAGTGACGTTAATATAAAATATGCATAATAACAACCTTAAAACTCTGTGATAATGCGTTCCTGCATAAAACTACACAACTCTTTCCTTTTAAAATCTATTTATTGTACATAATATTTATATTTATTTTATTTCGTTTTTTGCCATTTTTTAAAATGTTTTGCTGTCAATCGTATTTGTTTCTTGAGTGTTGCAGTTCTTGCAGTATCTTTTATTTTTATTCACTATGATTGTTGTTATGCACCAAAACACTAAGGCCCACGCTGCTGCACGGAGCGCTGGTTGCTTGTTTATTCAAAGTTCATTAATGCTGAACGTGTCACGACAATGCACTTCATTGGGTCCCATGTAATACACCCACCGAGTGTGAAGTGGATCATGTGAACGGTTCTTGAGATATGCAAAGGACACACACACACACACACACACACACACACACACACACACACACACATTTAGACAGATTCCTTGCATTGTAGTTAGATTTAATTGTTATATCTTACCACAACCTGCTCTGAACCTGTGCAGCAGCAGCTTCTTTGATATCTGATGTTGGAGATCTCTGAGTGTTCATAATAATCTTTGCAACTACAGGATTGACTTCAGCCTCGAAAACCTTAACCTTACAACAGCAGAGTCCATTTTGTCCACTTGGGAGCAGCGAAAACACAGAACATTTACACATCGTCACCTTTAAAAGTCGATGCTGTGAACGTCCAGCAGAGATGCAGCGACATCAGCATTTATCTGGAGTCGTGTTTCTGGCCACCTGATGAATGGAAGCAGATATTGGTTCTCCTTTTAGCATTGGTTGGGTCTCCACAAACTCCTGAGGGAATCGTGTGGCTCTTTGGGTGCTAAATATTTTACTACGTTCGCCAGCTAGTCGTCTATAACTTTGTCTGTCTGCTGCTTGGTGCTGAGCAGGTAGCATGAGGTGGGTTTATTGGAGCTTTTCCTCTGGAAACAGCTGCCTGCTGCTTCTGGAGACGATGAGAGTGGTGAGAATGAACTAAAACGGTAAAGTTGGGGGTCAGAAAACCAAAAGCGTTAATTAGAAGATGCTGAAATGCTCTTCGGAGCTGAGAGAGGCTGCAGAGTTGAGTGAGTTATTGCGGTTTCATATGCATATTGTTAAATCAAAATAGCACCCATGTGTTTTTACCCTGAAGCCTCATCAAGAGGTATTTTGTTGTTCTGTGAAAGATGAACGTCATCTTGAAAAGTGCATGTCACTTTAAGAGTAACCGTTACAAAGAAGCATCATGGCCAGAAGGAAAGTGTCGCCTTTAAAACTCAGTGGGTTCATGAAATTATAATTCAAATGTATCTTTTGACAAAGAAAATAACCGTTTAAAAAAAAAAGTGCATTAATAACATTCGTAATAACTCAAGTGTGTGGAAGTATTTGCTTTACAGTATTCTGATGGTGATGATGATAACAGTACTATTAAAGATAATGTATTATGTATTATAATTGAAGCACTTGATGTCTGGGGAACATTATAATTCATACACATTATCCACTAATATTGTATGTGGATACTCTGTGTAATTCTTCTCTTTGTCCACTAGCTGGTGGAATTTCCCTACAACTTCAGTCATGTGCAAACAATCTCTGTTTTAAAAATCCTGCTCCCTGCTGTGTGATTCACACTGAAGTGCCTCCCCTGCTGATGCCGTAACTTTGTTTGCCCACACATCAGGGCTCAGAAGACGCTCGGCTCTGTCTGATGTCAGCACGCTGTCCTTTCCATTACAAAGCGGGAGGATCTGGAGGCGCTCCTGTAAGGACGGGCCTCTGGAGTGGACACGCAGCCCTCCTTTGTTGAGCTGACGGATCATTTCGGTTCAACAACCCGCCGCCCATGTAGCAGCAATCTGACTTTGATGTTAAGTTGATGTCCCTGCAAGAGAGTAGAAACATAGAATATATATTTATATTTGTCAAAAACTGACTGTGTGTGCATGTTTGTTGGAGAGCAGCAGGAACAAAGTGGCACAAAGGCAAGATTCTAACTTAGTTTTCTTGCATTTCATGAGCTTGAATTTCCTCCCTGACATTTAATCTGACATTTAATCACTAACCTTTAGCCTCAACCTAACATGAGCTAAATTCAAACTAGAGCCTTCAACCTTCATACCTATAAATGGCGACTGACCTAAAATGACTCCTAAAGGGTAGCTTTGGTATTTTTCAACCTGGACCGTGTTTACCCATTTCTTTGTGTCTCGGTGACTAATGGGGGCAATTTTTGAAATTGGTGAATGAGGAGGAACGCTGCAACGTAATCATATCGGGCAGTTCTGCACTTTCGATGGTACGTTCGCTAAAAGTGCTTGTTTTTGCCACTGACAGGCTCAGATTGTTGTTCGTGTCTGACAGCATCATGGAGAGGACCATACAGAGACATGAAAGGTTTCTCGTTACCTTTCGCTTTCTTGTTGCCGGAAGACGACGATGGAAGCAAATGCTTCCATCGTGTTATCAAAAAGATTTTCAATGTCATGGCTGAATATTTCGATAATTTCAACAATGTGAAGACGATATTTTCAGAGCGAGACACAAATGGTTTCCGTTTTAAACAGTCTGAAACACGTGGTCAACGTAAGAAACACCATGGTTTGGCTTAAAAACTCCAACATCCCGCCTTTAACCCTCACCTCGTCCTCCCCGTGAGGACATCCCATTACTGTAAAGGTTATTCGAGAACACACACCAGCCGTCGCTCATCACTGGGTGCGTAACGTCTCTTCATTTTATTCATCAAAAAGAGGGACAAACAGAGAGAGACCGAACGGAGGAAGCAGGAAGATCTTGCGGAGACACCAGATGCAGCGGTATTAAAATGCTGTGAGCGGAATCCTGTCACGAGGCGCCATGGTGCTGTCTTACTGACATCTAGTGGCCACCAGTACCAGCTCATCCCTCATCCTGCAAACCCCAGAGGGATCATGTTTAATTTGTAATCAGTTTGTTCCAAATGACTTTCATTGTTTTCTGTCTGCTTTAATTAGGGATTCCTAAATAATCATTTTAAACACCAATGTAGCCAAAGCACCCACTTCATAGGCAGCTTTAATTGACAAGGAATAGACAGATCAAATGTTTGCCTAATTTAAAGTATCACAACATATTTTGGTTTTACACACTATGCAAATGATAATGACAATCCAGTTTTTTTTTTTCTTCAGATGACATTAATTACATAACTAATGGTATTGTGATGAGCTAACGTTGTGCTATGATGTTTGTTTGTTCAGTCGGTGGTCCCTGGATGTTGCAGGTGTTGGCAGGACGAGGGTTAAACCATGTCACCATACCTCCACATGCATAAAGGGATGCTGGCCGCTCACACAAACAGCAGCATTTCACTGCGTATGAATTGAAGAGAGAGGATTTACACAGTGCGGTGTTACTGCTGATACACCTGGCCACACAATGACGCGCTGAAGAAGCGAAAGCCGGGCAAATCTCTTTTATGCTCAAAAACAGATATTCCATGCACACGTGACTGCCGGCTGAATGCAGCTTGACTCTGGAATATTCTCACAGACACTGACTCATAAACTGATCTGCTGTTATGGATCCAAACTCCTTTCTTCATCACTTAGCTGACAGGAAGGATGCATTTGATAGTGTGTGTGTGTGTGTGTGTGTGTGTGTGTGTGTGTGTGTGTGTGTGTGTGTGTGTGTGTGTGTGAGCAGAAGATGCTTCATCTTGCCGGGGAACCTGTGGTTTGTGGCTAACTGGACGGTCTGAAGGAAGGCCGGCGCCTTTGGCTGAATATAGTAAGGCTCCATGTGGATCCCCAAATGATCCCTCTGAAAGTAGAAGACAGTAACTGAGCCCTCCGATGGTGTCGAGGGCTCGCTAATGAAACACTGAAAGACAAATTCCGTCTTGGCAGGTGTGGAATTTTAATTGAGCCAGAATGGACTAAACAGCTTCACCTCCAAAGGAAGCACATTTCCCTCACAAACGTTCTTTGTCATTCGTAATTTTATAATTTTTCACGGGCGGAGAGTTGTGTTTTTGTTTTTTATTCACTACGTCCCTCCAGTTATTGGTATTGATCCAAAATCTTATCAACTCATCCAGCAGACACACCGTGAGTCGAAAGTCAGACTTATTGCCCCTTTAAAATCTTTCATCTAACAAGTCCTTCATTTTTATGGTAAATGAAATCAATGCTTCTGCAATAGAGAGGAGCGCAACCCAAACTGAGGACACACACTTCCAATTACAAACTGAGAAAGACGGTTCAGCTTTGGCCGACACGCACTTCAGAAGATCAGCTACCTGCATGTGACAAACAATCTCATTTTATATTCAACTTTTACTTTACTGCCTTATTTTAAAGGACCTAATCCCCACAACACAGTCATCAGATTGAACCCACGCTCTCGGAAAGAGCACAACACTTACGTCTGAATAATTCTCTGACAGTTTAAGAAGGTTTGTGAACTCGGTTCCATAAATATAAACAGACCAAATCCCAGACTGCGAGGATCAAACGTATCAATGAGAAGAAGAATGTAGAAAATGTTAAGAAGCTTAAATCTTAATATTTGACAAGATTCCAGTGATTTGATGGGGGGGGGGGGGATTAGTGTGCATGGCTGTGTCCTCACATGCTGCCACGAGAAGTCATCAGAAGAGAAGGAAGGGATTCTCATGAAGTCACCGAATGAGAGTCATGACATGTTCATGCTTTCATGGGGCTCCGTTCTCTGACAAGTCATTCATTGGGGGTTTATAGGCATGAATTAATTTCACGTTTGAATTTATAGTATACTCATCAGAAAGAGTTTGTCAGTGACCGAGAATTTTAAATGTTAATGTGCTAATAAATCATTAATAAAAGGCCTTTATTATGAATTCAAGAGCTAATACAACACGACAAGTGTGATGCTGGAGTAGGATTCTGCACAAACTTGGCAACCCCAAAGTGGCTTATCAGAAAGGGGGTAACTAGCCGGGTCATGGAATGTTCGTGCGTAGCAGGAGGTTTAGTCCTTTCAGCTGCAGCAGGTGTAGAGTCAGCTGTTGGCTGGAGAAGAGTCAACACAGGTTTGATATGGAAAGTTTTAATCTGCTTTTTCAGGAGGATATGAAGTATATTGTGAGTGCTGCTTACAACGGATAGATACAAGTTTAATACCTGCCTTTTAACCATTGCAGCTAAGATGAGAATATCAGTTTATCAGAAGATGAAGAAATGACGAAAGTTATTTTAGCCCACAAGGTGCCATTTTTATTTAACTTTTTCCGGCCCGAACATGTTTCAGACTTCTTTTTTTTGTTTTTGTTTTTTCTGCAGTCTGATCGTGCTGCAGAGGAGTGTTGCACAAAGACATGGAAGCAAACAATGTGTGAATTGTTGGATCAAATCCCAGCTGGCACAAGAAGAGTGTAATGCAAAGTGAATCGTTTTATTTGCAAAAGCTTGACAAAAACAATGTTTTGAATTCATTTATATACAAAAAGAAGTAGAGTTTCATGCAAACAACCCCTGAGAGGCGGTCTGGTCAAAACAACTAACTAAAAACCTTGAATCCTAAAAAAACTGTAAAACATAACACATGTAAATCTAAAAAGTACACAAAAATAAACTAAAACTGGGTGAACTTCAGTTGATTGTATGTTAAATGCGTCCATGCATAATTATATTATACTGTTTTAATACAGTGAGGGTGCATAGAAGGAAATATAAGAGTCTCATATACTGTATGTGCTGCAACTTTATAGCCTTTACATGCTAATGTGAAGGCTAATTTGAATACAATACCCATGAAGCCCATCGAACCACTGTTGTAGTTATCCTAAAATCGGACAAATCTAAATCAATTCAACATCACACAAAACATTTATGAAGTCAAATATCTATTCGCTGCTTCTGTTGAATTATGGGTCAGAAAAACAGACCTTCTCATGTGGTATTGATCGCTGTGTGTGTGTATTGTATCAGGTCTGAGGGAATTCCCTCACCGCAGGATCAATGAAGTAATTCTCATGCTCATGCAGCAATTACAACCAGCGATGATCGTGGTCAGTGTGATTATTGTGTGTGTGTGTGTGTGTGTGTGTGTGTGTGTGTGTGTGTGTGTGTGTGTGTGTGTGTGTGTGTGTGTGTGTGTGTGTGTGTGTGTGTGTGTGTGATGGGGTTTCCCTTGGCAGAGAGCAGGGATTAGTGGATTATCATCTCTGTCTCTCTCGCTCTGTGGATTAGTTTTTATCTACGAGGTAATCAGGGTTTTTACTCTCGTCTGACAGGACTACAACTCCCACAGTCTCACACAGCACTATATCAACAGCACACAGACTCACACAGGCTGCTGTCGTATTAAAACCTGGGCCGAGAGGGGAAGCGTGAGAGATAAAGCGCAACAATCTGGATTTACATTTTCGTACAATATGAAACCACCTGAAAGAGATTTGAAGCCCTGACCTTTTTGCATTAGCAATGTGCTCTGGGCGTCTGGATTTCATTCAGGTAATGGAGAAAGATATGAAAATCCAGGTGCACATGCATATGAAAACACATTTTGGAGATGGATAACGATACAAAACACCTCGGGGGGGGGGGGGGGGGGGTCAAAGTCACATTTGGCTGCAGTGAAATTTGGTCGGAGTGATCTTTTGTTTCTCCTCATCTAATAATTTGAGTTTGCAAAGAAATGACAATAAAGGAAGCAGTTCTGTGGCTGCAGTTGAGGTCACCAAGGTTGTGTCCATGCAATATTTATATATTATTAAAATTCAATAAGGGAAGTTGGAGGGCTGCAGGAGTTTACCTTCTAAGATTACACACATTAGATAGTATCAGGTAAACAAAATATTAAAATTTGCGTTTTGTAGCTAAATTACTTTATTTTAATTTAATACAAAATTTACTAAATAAATTAATTCAAATGAAAAGGGCGTTGAAACAACATTTAGACCACAATGTGAATAAGTCATAGTATTAACAAAACAAAAGATTTAATAGTTAAATTACTAAATATAATCGTGATTTCGTGATTATTTTTGAAATACTCTGAACATTTCACAGGTTTTCATATAAGAATTGGACCTCATGATCTCTGCAGCCTTTTCCTAAAATCATAGGCTGAAATAAAAATACAACGGAGGTCTGTGAGAACTAATGCAGTGGAACGTTTTAAATATCAACCAGCAGATAAAACCCTGAAATACATTATGTGCGATTGTGACGGAGGAAGATGGAAAGAAACCAAGATGGTGACCACAGATGAACCCTGGGTTTACTGTGTGTGTGTGTGTGTGTGTGTGCAGCTATATCACTAAACCACACAAACACACATGTTGCCCGTAAATAAAGCCATATTTGTGTCATTACGACCTACATTTCATTTAAATCTAGGTCGCTTTTTCTCTTTCAAGATGAAAGTGTGAGTGACACAAAATCTATTTTCTTATGAAATAAACATCTTGGCCACTAGGTGTCACATGTCACTACTCACATTCTTCACATTACAGTGATAAAGAATACAACAAGGTACCAACGAAAACAACACATTTTTACTTCTAACTTTAATATTAACCCAACTTCTCTTGTTTATTTTTTAAAAAGCCACATATTCCTCCCAGAAGTCTGTTTTCAGACATTTAACCAGACATCACATCTCACTGTAGTTTAGTTTAAGCTCCCTTTGCTGCTTTAATACACAGCATGTGATTTTTGTTTTAAATATGTGCATCATGATTTTATAGTTTGCAATGCATACTTAGATGTAACATCGGTATATTGTCCCGTTTTCGCATTGTTAATTAACATTTTGACAAGTTCTTTAGTGTTTTGAATCTTTTATTTTTTTACTGAAAGCAATCTTTGATGCAAAAGCATCGCATTGTAGAAAAGACGTTTCATTTTTGACAGAAAAGCATTTCATTTTCTTAGATCTCACAACATTTAAGCTTCATCCTGTTAAGGCAAGGTTTCCCTTTCCATGTAAAAAATACTTTGATGTTTATGCTAGCGAAGGCAAAGTGATGAAATGGAGTTTTAACAACAGCATGTAATGACTGGGTGTTGTTACATATAACTGCAGACACACACACATAAACAACATCACATATCAGTGCTCCCCTGCTTGTGTCAGATGTTTCCTTTTTGGTCATTTAGTGTTGAAGTGGAGACGCCGACACGCTGGCCCCTTTTCTGCCCTTTCACCACGTCTGGACTTCTTTATCGGAGACGAACTTCCCGTGAGGCTCTGTAGCTCCGGGCGGCAGCAGCGCCAGGTAGACCGGAGTGATGGCGCCCTCGTCTGGGGACTTGGGGGCTTTCGACCCGGCCATGTCGGTGCGCACCCAGCCTGGACAGCAGGCGTTCACCAAGATCTGAGAGAAACGATAATAAAAGCAACACCAAAAATGACAATTATGACAATACACAAAAGAAACACAATGTAAAAAAATCTGAGGTTTTTAAATGATTAAAACAGAAGATTAAACAGTAGAATACAAATGACAGGGCAGCCACAGTGAATAAAAAGTCCCAATATCAAATCTGTAGCAAACAGAAAAGTCTTGAACTCTGATTTTAAAAAGCTGAGCGTTGGAGGATGAGTTGTCATAAATTATCCTCCCAGTGATTAAGTCGTTAACAAACTAGGACAAATAACAGCTGAGCCGAGAAGTGAGGACATGGAAGTGCATTAAACATTGTTTATTTGAACAAACTACGGAGTTAAACAAAGTGGTTAAAAAGAAGAGTCGGTTCCTGTCGTTTCATTAAAAGACGTTATATTTCTCAAGTTACCCCGTCATTCGGTCTCTCCTTGGACACACGGCGAGCATGGATCATGGACAGGACCTGAGGACGGACACACACACACACACTCACACACACACACGCACACGTGAATAATTAATGTCTGTATGAAAGGAAATATGGCATTCAAGAAGCATTTCAATCAGCTTTTCTAATGATCCCTGACTGACTGATGCATCTGACTTTCCATTATAATTACTACAAACTCTTGCTGGTCCCCACAGGTGAGACGCCTGATGAACAGGTCTGACTGGTCCTACCGTTAGTCCAGTCTTGGACGTCCCATACGCCGTGTCAGGCCAGCCGCCCTTCTCGTGCTCGCCCTTCTTGGCCTGGTCGACAAACTGCTCCATCAGTCCAGTCAGCTCCTCCTCCGAGATGTCCTCGCTGCGGAAGCGCTGCTGGAGGGCCGTGTTGCACTTGTTCAATGTGCGGGCGCCGACGAAGCTGGAGACGTTCACCACGCGACCTGAAACACACAGAGGACGTTTGAAGCCGTTACCAAAGCCAGGGACATTTGACGTCTCGACTTCGCTGCGATCGGGAGCGACTGGAACATGAGAGACAGCAGTTGTGCGTTTTACTCTGAAGAAGACACCGATCGGTTTATTGAGACGGAGGACTTCTTCTGTTCTGCGTCTTCTTTACCTCCAGCTTTGATGAGCGGCAGGAACTGAGTCAACATGTCTCTGGTGGCGAAGTAGTTCGTCTTCAGGGTCACTTCGGCCTGGACTGAAAATGGAGCCGTGTCCGCCGCTGAAGAGAGCGAGAACAAGAGAGATGATGTAATTATCGCCTCCTCATTGGATGAATTACTTCAATTCATAGTCGCAGATCAAAACATCAGATATAAAGTCATTTTATGCACTTGGGGGATTAAAAGGCACAAATAAAAACATGCTGGCACGTTCGCATTTCATACCAGCATTATTCAGATCGGTAATATTAACATATTTAACATAATTGTGTGCGTGGCCACAGTGAAGTACTGCACATCATTGTAAACCTACCTTTGAATGCGATCCCAGCATTGTTGATGAGGACGTCCACCCCTCCGTACTTATCTTTAAAGTAAGCAGCAGCGGTGGTGATGCTCTTCGGGTCGTTGATGTCCAGCTGGTGAAACTTTGGCTTCAGCCCTTCGGAGGCCATAGACTCCACCGCTTCCTGACCACGGCCGCTGCAAAAAGAGAAGAAAAGATTTAGTTAATTTGAACTTTATTCCTTTGTTGGCGACGTGTTGAACCAGTGGGCTTACATTACGCACATTTCCAACTGATAGCGGTGTTATTTCATATCATGTGATCACATTTTGTACCTGTTTGCCAAAGACAACATGCAGGTTGCTGCAATAAAAACTTTGCCACTTTGTCCTTTTCCATAAACTAATAAATGGGTCAGGTTTCTCTCATAGATATTTAGGTGAAACATGAGTCATCAGTGATATTGCAGTATGTGGAGGCCTGGCAGTTGTTCCCAGGTGAGCTACCTACACGTCTCTGGCGGTGATGTAGACGTCTCCTTGGTACTCTTTGCAGAGCGCTCGGACGATGGCCAGGCCGATGCCCTTGTTACTGCCCGTTACCACTGCAACCGTGGTAGACATGTCTGTTCACAGAGAGACATCGGCGTTAATGGTTCACATAAGATTTGCCGATTCATGGTGACAAATTTCAGAAAGAAAGAACTGTGCCTCACGTTAAACTCACACACACACACACAGGTTTCAGTCCAGAGAAGGCAGAAAAAAAACTTGAGTAAATAATGTTGTAGGAGGAGAATAAACTGGGATCAGATTTGCTGATTCATGGTGACAATCTGTCTTATAATAATGCAAAAACTCCAGCTGCACCAGCCTTACATTAAACACACAAAGCCGTCAGTCCGGAAAGGGTGGGGACTTTCTGAACTCCATCCAAAATAAACAATCAGCCACATAGGATGAGATTCAAAAGGGATACGATTTGCTGAGTCATGGTGAGAGAGAGAGATGCAGCTGGAATTAAGAAAGATTGATTTGGGAACTCACGTTTAAGGTTGTTTTACTTTGAGTTAAGTCATTAAAATGGGAACCTACACTGTGAACTTCTGCATAGTCACTGGTCAATATTTTTTTTCATACTGTATTTTGATATTTTATTGTATTTATTTTTCTATATTTATGTTTCTTGCTCATTTGATTTACTCTTACTAAGTTCATGTTTATGCCCCAAAACGCCAAAGCGAGTTGCTTCTATGTGAAAAACTTGTTAATAAAACTAATTCTGATTGTTTGATCATGTAAAAATAACTTTAAATTGTAAAAGGTCACAGCAACAACGGTTTCAGTAAAAAAAAACTATTCTATCAAAAATCCCCCAAAATGATGTAACGTTAGAGAATGAAGGGATACAAAGTGCACGAGAGTCACTGTTACGACCCTTAGTCCAGATACAAACCGCTGTTACACTGCAAACTGGTTTTACAAAGATTAATTCATGCAACGAAGGTGTGAACGAACAGTTGACGTCATATAACTCATATAATGCATTGTCTCATATCAAACGTGCAATTGCCTGTTACATTGTTTCAGCTTTAGCAGTTTTTACCTGATTTCAGAACAGTGTTACATATCAAACACTGAAAACAGGTCGGCCTACTAACTGAAATACGCTAGTGACAAATGCAGACACTATTATATGCATTCTAATACATTTCTAATTAGTAGTAGACTGGAGGTTTCTTACTTTAAGGTCTTGAGTGAACCTGCAGTGATGAAGCTGCAGAGAGAAGTGAAGCGTTCAGAAAGAAGAACGGAGGGAACAAGGGGGAGGAGAGCTGGTGGTCTGCGGCGCAGTGTTACTGCGCATACCCGGAAAAAAAACAAGTCAACCGCGTGGTTTGACCCGCGTAGCAGCCCATACAGGACGAAGACTTTAAATAAATGAGAATAATATCTAGGTATTGTGCTTGTTTCTTACCACCTCATGATAGTAATTATGCACGTGTTAACTAATTTAATACTTCAGTTTGTTATTTACTTTGGATTGCGACCAAATAGTCCAATAATATGATGATTTTTGAGACTGTAGTTTGTGTTCGTGTACTCTACCCTCAATGATGTGAATGGGTTGGACATACTGTTAGAAACACCTCTCAATGTAATGTTCGTTGCATGTTGAATCAACACCTCTGTGATCATTACAACCATAATGCTGGTCGGATATATTGCAGAGTTATTGTATTACATTGCATTAGTTTTAATCTAGTGTACCTAATAAACTGTTATAAATAAACGCATAAAGGAGCTTTGCATTGGTGACGTTTATAGTTATTATGTTGATTCATTATCTATCTTATAAGCAAGTTGGGGGATTAATATCAATCTCCAACACCTCAGAAAGTCACCACATGTGTGTGTTTGTGTGGTCCAGGTCCAGGTGGGGTCATGAGTGGTCGCGGCCATCGGGCTGGACGAGCTGCGAGGAAGAGGAGACGGAAACAAGAGAGCGTCGTCCAGTCAGGTACAAACCAATCAACAGCTGTATTTCTAATGTTTCTCTGCTGTCAGCTGTTTGAGCACAGATGGTTCTCTCCCATCACCGGCCTGTTTCTCTCTGTTCCCTCAGTCTCTCTGTGCCATCAGCTGCAGTATGTGAGGCTGATGAAGTTTCTTCGCCAGCGAGGATTCACCTCAACGCTGCTGCAGCCGGCGCTCTTCACTGGTACGACTCTGGTGTCCTAATGTACAATACTGTACTCTACTCTAGCAGACAATCTGCTTCTCCAAACCTTTCACTGCACTCAGCCCGTGTGTAATAATCTGACTGATGGATCGAACGACAGACTTTAAAGTGTACGTGTGTGTGTTTGCTGCTTCTGTCATCACAGACACGGGGAGAGGACTCCAAGCTGTCAAGAGCATAAAGGTAAGTCTGCATCTGCCTCAACGAACTACGACACATGTATGTAGTTTATATAGATAGTAATTACTTAAATGTCTGTCATTATGACAGACATTTAAGTAATTACTATCTATATAAACTAGGAAAGAAGTTAACAATTACAGAATGAATACATTTTCTCCTTTTAACAATAAGGCTAGCATTCTTTATTTTTAAGTATTTTCCTGGTGCACACGTTCACATCTATAATTATCTGCACGATAACTAGATGGCTTGATGCAAAATTAACATGCTTAAAACTAAACAGACATCCAATCAGATACCATTTTAACCAGTAGTGTAATATTTCTGCTGACGTTTTGTTTGCTTTTCGTTTTTGTCATTCATTCTTTTTTTAATCTACATTATTTCTTGAGTGTTACAATCCGTCTCTTTGTCTCTGTTCTTCCGTCAGCCTGGCCAGCTGCTCATTTCTCTGCCAGAGTCCTGTCTCCTCACGACCTCAACTGTGCTGGACAGCTACCTGGGACACTATATCAAGAGGTAGAGTCAGACGCATTCATATGCAAGTGAATCCTTCCCAACAGCCCCGCAGCAGCTACTGCCTCTTTAAAGCTCCGATGTGTCATGAGAATGTTGATCCAGCAGCTCTGGTACTTTTTAAAGGGGCACTTTGTGTTTTTGTCGCACTGAATTGCATTAAAGACGAAGAGTAAAGTAAAACAGAATAAGTTAAAGAGTAAGGAACACGTGGTAAATGTAATAACATTGTAAATATACATACAGACACAAGGGGGGCGCCAATTATCACAGGGGGTGGGCCAGGATGTGTCTCATCTGAGGTTGTCATAATTGGATTCGCACATGTGTCACTAAAAATCATAATAACACACTTACTAGATAATTATACGAAAACACTATTTATTATAAAAGATATATTTCTTGTGTCCTCACTCAAAAATAGTAGGCTACTTAATCGGCCACATTCTGTTCAAAGCCGGTATTTGTGCAAAGTGTCAGATGAAGATTAAGGCGACGCTCATATTATTCGGGGAGTCGGTAGTCATTGCTTGTGTCTCCACCAGCTGGAAGCCCCGCCTCTCCCCCCTGCTGGCGCTCTGCGTCTTCCTGGTGTGCGAGCGCCACCTGGGAGAGGCCTCCGATTGGTTCCCCTACATCGACGTGGTGCCCGCCGCTTACACCTGCCCCGCCTACTTCACCGACGACGTCGTGGCTGTTCTGCCGAGCGGCGCGCGGCGACGGGCTTCAGAGCAGAGGGAGGCGGTGCGACAGCTCCACTCTCGTAATCAGAACTTTTTCAGGTGAGCTCGACACTGCAGCCCGTCATTCAGGTCTCGTGGGAGATCACGTACGGATTAGAACCAGCAGGGCAGAGTTCACTCACACGTTGCGTAACGTAACTCGCAGAAGGCACACCTCATCTTTGCATTGAGATGTTACCCCTCCATGCTATTTGTCATTTTCAACATTCCATCAATCTTCTTTATTGTGAACAATGTCGATGTCTTCTCAAGATGTCAGTGATTTATTCTTGATCCAGATCTCTGCAGCCGCTCCTGAGTCAGCCCGTGGATGAGGTGTTAACATGTGAAGCATTGAGGTATGCGCGCTTAAACACACACACACACACACACACGCACCTAAAAGTGGAAGATAAGCCTATTCATTATCTTGACAGGTGTACAAAGTTCAAGTTAATGACAATGAAAATGTTTCCAGACTATAATTTGTTTTCTGTCAGGTTATTAATCCTCCTCCTCCTCCTCCAGGTGGGCGTGGTGTAGTGTCAACACACGCTCTGTCTTCATGTCTCACCCATCCAACGACTCCCTCTCTGGGCAGGATGTTTACGCTTTAGCTCCCTTTCTGGACCTGCTGAACCACCGCCCTGACGTGCAGGTGAACCTCAAACTATAGTGAACGCATCACCACAGACCTACCTATGTGTAAACAGTATATGTGACCTCATCTGCTTCCTGAGTTGGGTTTTAACTCATTGGACAGTTGAAAAGATGGAGAGCTAATCATGAGTTTACACCTTTCTTTCCAGGTGAAAGCGAGTTTCAATGACGTGACCAGATGTTACGAAATCCGGAGCGTTTCCGGGACACTCCGCTACCAGCAGGCCTTCATTAACTACGGGTCCCATGACACCCAGCGCCTGATGCTGGAGTACGGGTTTGTCGCCCCCTGCAACCCCAACAGCGTGGTCTATGTGGACGCAGGTGAGCTGCAGCAGGAAATACAAAACCACTCGTCATCGTGGCCTCTGAAGGCAACCCAGATTCATGTTTGGTGTCTTTGTGAATATTGCAGTTGTTTTTCTTGATACAGTTCAGGTGAAAATAAAAGTTTGCGACACTGTAATCGTAAGTTTGTACTTGTGTGTTTCACTGCGGTCCCTCAGATCTCCTCTGTGACGTTTTAAGAGGTGACAGGAGTTTGGATCAGAAGATCAAGTTTCTCAAAGAGAACAATTTCCTTCAGTAAGACATTTACACTGTTGGTGTGGTTTGTCTGTAATCCGCTGCAATAGTGCTACGAGATACGAGTATTTTATTCCTTCCTCAGAGTAGCAGCAGATTTCCCCTTGTGTCCGGTCTTTATGCTAAAATAGAGATATCGCTGTATTGCACTTAGAAATTATTAAAATTTAAATAAGTCTAATAAATTTGATGCATGAAATCACGCCAGCTTTTTTCCCTTCAACTCCTCTTCCTCTTTCTCCCCGTCAGTAATCTCACTGTGTCCAGTGAAGGTCCCGGTTGGAGGCTGATGACGGCTCTCAGACTGCTGTCGCTGCCACAAACACTGTAGTAAGAATACACACACACACACACAGGATGTGTATATCTGTAAAAAAGAAAAGTGACGCTCCACTGCTCCAGACTCTACATTTGAGTGAGTACATGATTTATTACATGTGTTTTCACAGCCACCTCTGGAAGGCGGTGTTGCTCGGCCAGGTGCTGTGTGAGGAGAGAGAGGAGTGGAGCGTCCAGACGGCCAAGACTCTCTGTCAGCGACTCCTTCAAGACTCTCGCACCGCTCTGGATAAGGTGTGTGTACGCGCACACACACACACTCCACCAAGTATCAAGCTATCAACCCGATTCTTTTTTTTTTAATGACCTGGTGTGTGTGTGTGTGTGTGTGTGTGTGTGTGTGTGTGTGTGTGTGTGTGTGTGTGTGTGTGTGTGTGTGTGTGTGTTTGTTTAGATCGCCAATCTCCTCCGGCAGTGCGACCAGCCGGTCAGGGAGCAGCTCGATGTGGTCGAGTCACTGCGACAGGAGGAGAGGTGCATCCTGGGAAGCTGTCTTGAGCTGCTGGAAGGCCCGCCGAGACAACCGGACGAACTGTTTTCATGCGCGCCTGATGTTGACGCCGTGAGCTGATATCTGATTGGTGACAGTCGCTACAAGAGGCAAAGTTATCGGCTGCACTCGGCTCCTTCTTCATCTCTCATTCTTGTGTCTCCTCGCTCCTCCGGCTTATGATCCAGAAATCGATCTCAGCGCTACTCCTTGTAGGACGTCCCAGTTCCTAAGAGGTGCATCAATTTCATTTTCCTGGAGGAGCAGTAAGCGAGGATGCACCGGTGACTCTGCCACACATCGTTTTAAAATGGATGTCTTATTTTTTTAAATGCACCTCCTCGCTCCTCCGCTCGTATCTTCCTTTGGGGAGACTTAGACGCGAGTAAAGGAGGCGAGGAAAGGAATCAAGGGTGTACAAAATGGGAAATGGGACCGACCCACAGTGCTGCTGCACACTGGACAGGTCTCCATGTTCCTGTTCTGCTTGTCGACCGGTACGACCGACAAAGGCAGCAGCATTGCCCGACGTCCTGTGACCAGAGGGTCACAGGTTTGATTCCAGGTGTGCTCGAAGAGTGTGGGGGCTGAATCTCAACCCACCGAGGAGGAGGCCGGAGCACATGGCCCAGCTGCTGTGTTTACAGTCAACACGCTGCTCTAATAATAACTCTACCAAGACTGATTTACAATTATAAGGAATTTAATCCCAACAGTAAACATACGATTATACACTGAAGTACACTATTTCCATGAAATATCAAAACAATAAAACCCCATTTGCAAAAAACTCACTCAGCTCTCAGGTAAAAAAACACAGCCTGTTCCTGAGCCAGCCAGAATCAAGAGAGCGCGCCACACGAGCTGGCTCCTCCCATGTGAGAAAAAGACTTAAAATAAACCACCCACATCCAGTTTGAAACTCCTCCCCTTTCTTCCATTGGCCAACACTCCTGTAAACGCCTGCCTGCAAGTCTCTCTGTCCCTGCGATTTCCACACATTCAATGTCTGTCAGTTATTGTTTAAACCCTTCTATGATAATCCTTCAGTATAAAACTAAGCTTCTGCAACTTAGGCACAAGCTTCATGTCCTTAATTTTACTTTTAGCTACTAATCTTACAACACTTTATGCTTATCTTAATTATGCATTTCCAAAACCCTTATGATTATGCCTAAATATGAATTCTTAATTATGAATTATGAAACACTTTTATTATTACTAAATAACAGACAGTTCTACGCTCAAATTTCTTACAAGAGCTTCTGCTCCGTTATCATGACGGTGAGGATCTGGTCACCACCATCAAAGGTTACACACTACAGTGAAGTGGAATGACTGTAAAACTGTTCTTGTAACCCTCTGGACTCATGTAAGACAGATTTGTCTTGTTTATTGTCTGACTTAAAGTGACAGCACAGTTCTCGAAGTAATTACTAAATACAGAATACAACAGCTGCAACAGGTTGTTGCTATATTTACACCAAAAGCAAGAATTGCAGTCATCTTTTTATTTTTGATGAACGTGTATATATTTCACTTGTTCTATTAAACAGTTGGATTCCTGTGAATTGTCCGTTGTTTTACGGTCAGAGTTGAACAACAGCCTTTTTCTTCTGGTGACGCTGCACAGACTCCATGATAACCGTGGCTTCATAGAGAGGGACCGCCTCCTCGGGCTGAGGCCTGGAGAGACGGATTGAAACCAGACAGACCACCACATTACATTTGAGTCAGGTTATACGACAGCGAGTGCTCTTTAAACAGTGGGCTGTAATTCCTCAGTGTGTGCAGATTTGGTCTTGAATCTGTAAACTCAATTATGATCTGTGTCAGGCCTTTAAATCACAATTAGAGGCACTAAAGTAAAACCAGGGGGTGCATCTTTAAATTGGTACATTTCAGAGAGTAGAGAAAAAACACAAAACTGGAGAGAACTGGATACAGCTTCGGAGGTTGAGCCCCGTGCACTCCTATGAAAGTTGCGAAGTGGAGCATAAAGCCCAAAAAGATCAACTTTTGAGAATGATTTGAATTCGGGCTATTCAGGTGTTCGTACTGGGAAGCTGATTTACCTCAAAGAAAATGATCCGCCGGGTCAAAGACGTGTCTTTTACGATGTAGGTCTAACGGGGAAAGTCTTTTTGGGACTCATGGCATCACGTGATGGACCCCAAAGTTGTTATTTCACCATTTGGCCAATATGGGGTTTGATTTAGGCTCCACATGCTCATGTTGAGCTGCATTGATGATAAAATAACTTCCTTGTGATTCAGCCTCACCTTTATGTGATGAGTTTCTGCCAAGAAATACTGAATTTAAATGTATATTTCATGTTTGGATATTGGGTTGTATTCATCGACACCAGTATCTGGATAAACAGACGACGTGACGCGATGCGTTACCTGAGGACTCCAGCAGACATCTTCTCCACGATGTCCTTGAGGATATCTGACGGGAGTCTGTCAAGGAGGGACTTTATGTACCTGATGGTGTGCATGTACGCTTTATAGATCACACGCCGTGTGGAACAGGATACGCAGGTACCTGCCCTGCTGCGCTGATGAAGCCGTCCACACTTCATGGTTGAGGAAAGACATGGAGGCGGATTTTAAGTACAGCAGTCTGCAATCTGGAGGATCCAGCTGTAAAAACACAACAGTGAAAAATACGACTGTGAGACTCGTTTGTTTTATCACGTTTTTTAATACATTTTAAGATGTATTATAGACTCTTTATGTTGACATTTTTGAAGCAGAGGGATTTTAAAGAACTCACCTGCAGGTCTTTGTGGGTGGTGACCCAGTGCCCCCCCACTCCCAGCACACTGATGATGTCATGTTTGTGTGGGAGGAGCTTCGCCTCCTCTGACTCTTCCTCTTGCAGACGCACTACACACACACACACACACACACACACACACAGCTGGTGTTATGACGTTGAATCGTTCCTCAGTGTGACTCAGACACAGAGAGATGTGTTTACCTCCAGAGTCGACCACGATATCCACTCCCAGTCCTCCCGTCTCCTCCAGAACCGCGGGCAGCAGGTCTGATGGGCCGTTAAACACTGGAATAACTTTGGCTTCGAAACAAGAGAAAGATAAACATTATCTCACGAGTCAATCTGGTTCATAACACATTAAAAAAAAACTCAAATCTGCCAGTTTGATGCCAGAATATCTTATTGGAAGTTTGTTTAGTTGTCATGGTTGTAGTTTCATCGTTCTGCCACATGGTGGGAGCAGATTTCAGATAAAGATATTTTCACTTTTTAAATTCAGTCTCTCATATTTATTTAGAATGAGGAATGAGTAAGGTCTTATCTTGGGGAAACATACCTAAATTAAATGTTAACTCTGACAAACATACAGACATTTCATGTTCTAAGTTATGTTTTCCCCTTATTTTGGTCCCCTTGCATGATATTTTCCTTTTATATACTTATTTAATCAGCATTGTTGGTGGGGACCTGAGACTTGCAAACAACTTCCTCTCTGTAATTCTTGTGCATATGATAACTATTGAACTTGAAAATGTGTAAAACGTTACAAAAACAACACATCCGACATACTAAGCGATTTCATGGATTCAAACAGACGAGCAGGGACACAAAGCGATAAACCTCATAAAGCTCATATTGATCAATCAGACTGAGAGGAGAAGATCAGCAAGGAAGCAAGTCAGCAAGAAAGACAGAAAGAGAAGATCTCACCTACTAAAGGATCCTGAACACCTGAGGAAAGTATGACGGGGAGGAGAAAAGAGCAGAAGAAGACAGGAAAAAGATGCAAATAACAGGTGAAAGAGGAGCAATAGGGGAGTGTGAAATAATTCGAAAAGAAAATAATTGCTGTGAGTTTGTAGATAATGCATTTCAAATCGAGATTTAAATAAATCCTTTTAAAAGTGAACTGCAGACGTCACAACGTCGGGCTGTACTGACCTACGCTGGGCCGGAGCTGCTCCAGGAAGGTGTGTTGTTGCGGAGAGTGTGACGTCGTGAAAACCTTCACGCCGTGGTAACAAGCCAGCTGGATGCACATGAGGCCAAAAGACTGAGGAGGGAGCAGAGACGGGAACATCACAATTCATTATTATATCGTATTATATCGTGAAAAGAAAAAAAGAGAAGAGAAGGACAGAGATCCCCTGACGTGCTAAAACTGTCCTGGATGCATGTTTCTCCACCACGTCCGGCTCTTTACTATTCGTACGTACGCTGGCTCCGTCCAGGACCAGGAGTGTGTGTCCCGCTGCCACGCGAGCGTGTGTGTGCAGAGCAGTGTGAGCACAGAGGGCGTCACGCAGAGCGCCGGCAGCACACACCGAGCTCAGCTTCTCTGGCTTCTGAACTGCAGAACAGAGAAACAGAAACACGTGTGCCGGATCAGTTCTTTACAGATGTATTTATACCTCGATGACGTCGTTATTAACTGCTGTCCGGTGATTTTTCAAAGCACCTTCAAGAACAGCATTTCCTCTCTTGTGCAAGGCTTCAAAATGAAGTCAGACAGAAGCCGCCGGTCAAAGAGGAGGCGGTCTGTGCTTTTACACAACTCTGCTTCATACCTAAATAGTGTTCATCTATGTCAATGACATCGCAGAGTCCAGAACAGGGAGAGTCCAGAGGCAGAATACCTGGAACAGGAAGGTTGACAACGTTACATCATCAACCATTAAAAATCACAGGGTGGAAAGTTAAACTCACATTTGAATGTGTCGATAGCTTATTTGTCACCCTGTTACAGATTTTGGTAAAAAATTGACAAAGCATTCATTTAGACATGACAGCTTGGGATCACATTATTTAAAAGTGTTTCCACCACAGAAATAAAATGTGTTCTATGGAATTCACAATACAAATACATGATAACAATGAATTATCACCCAGTTCTAGTTATCGTAAATGATATTAAACACATCCGACAACTGTCCACACCGTTTACTCCATCTTTCACCAACAACTAAATGAATACAAATGTCTTACCAACAACCTCATCCTCCGGCTGGAAGAAAGACACCTTGGCTCCCACTGCGGGGAAAAAACACACAAACGTATTAAAGCGATGTTGACAAAAGGTCTGTATTCCTTTTGAACAATCAGATTAAAAAGTGCGTTTCGGGTGTTAACAACCTCGCAGCACGACCCCGGCCACCTCTCTGCCGACAGGAATTAAATCTCTCTTTATCCCGACGTCATCGAGCAGCTGGAGCAGAGGGAGGAGGACTCATCAGTCATCACTACGGCCATTTATTAAGAGGCCTTTAGGAAACAATACTGAAAAATGCAGCTCTAATTCTAAGCAGCCTGTCAGCTGGAAGGAAGCAGCAGCTGGATGAATGGACACATGCAGAACTGGACTACACAAGAAGATGTTTAAATGTATTTACAATGTTTAATAAGTCCTCCATAAAATATATTGTGGAGTCAACGAAGCTTTTATGTTATCTTATATTTAATAATTATTTTAAAAGTTTATTTTGTATGATTTTGAGCTGGCTTCCTTATCTTTTTTTCGACTGTACTCATAGTTGCAAACATGTAACATATGTATGATCCTGTGTGCAGAGTTCACATCTCTCATTGGACCAGCATGAACCCTTTACTAGGTCATAAAAGCAACTAAAGACAGTTTAATATGTCTTGGATATCTGTTCTACTGTTTGGTTATTTTCTGATCAGCGAACAGTCACGCTCACGTCCACTAAGACACCGTCTTTGATTAAAGTACCTTGAGGTCCAGCGGGCTGAGTCCACAAGCCTTTACCTGAACCCTGACCAGGTGGCTGCCTAAAACCTCTGGGAGACTCTGCAGAAAAACACACAGACATAAAAGTATCTCATAAGAGAAATATAATGTTCATAAAGAGACACAACTACAGATCGTAAAGGAGACATTATGGATGCATTTGATGCATAAAGTCAGCCATCAAACATTCAGCATTATTATTTGTCAAACTGCTGGACACATGTGTTCTCTGCTGCACAGTGATGTCTGTGGAGGAGCCACCGTTACACACATGCAGGATAGATGATTCCGGTGCTTCAGTGTGTAATAATGTGGCTCATGATGATAAGAAGAGACACAAACTCACCGTTTCCTGGATGACGAACTTGGGCTCAGCACCAGCTCGGCAGTACAAACCTTTCATGCTGTTTACACCTTTAACGTATGCAGCTGCAAAGTCACAATGTAACCAATCGTCCTGGACGTTGATCTGTTTACTGCTGTAGAAGATGTTGCTGCTTTCCAGTTCCTGACTCGCTTGAGTCAGCTGACCTCTTCTTCTTTGTTGTTTACATTTCTTGCTTGTAGTATTAAAGACCATCACAGCACCGCCCTCTATTGGCTGTTATGGATTACCACAAAGTACCATACAATAAGTACTGACACAAAGAGAAACTGACCCTTCATAACGTGATTTCAAGTTAAACTCACATGTGCAGTGAGGGAACCGTCATCTCCCCGAATTAATATGTATTAACATGTATTTCATCCACCTCATCAGCTCAGCTTTGTATTTGCAATCATGTGCAAGCAATCCAGGAATAAAGTCCACAACAGCTTCACTTAATAATATCATTTCGTTTTGATCTTTACCTTTTCCTTCTATTCTCTCTAAACCATCATCTATGGCATTGTCTTTTAAGTACAAGCTTAAAGTAGATACATATTTAATTTAAAGATGTCCTTCTGTTTGTCTAATTATTAGAAGGAAATGTTCTAAACTAGATGCATAACTTTAAAGTATGTTTTTATTTCTATGAGCAGTGCTATTCAGTGCTATATGGCTGCTGTTTTATGTGACTAAAATGTAATATTAGCTATGGTGGATTTTCTGTAATTTCTCAATCGTTATCCTCCTCATTTAGATAACAGATCAAATAGAGACTATCCCCAAAATACGAACATATAACTAGGAATTTTGTTATGTTCTTTGTTAAAATTATGTCACATTATGTCTTAGACCATACACGATACATCTTTGGTGGCTTTATTGTATTTAGCTTCAAAGTTTTACCATTCTGATAGACATGCACGTTATTCTTATTTACATATTTGTTGGTTTTGGATGTATTTTTAAGAAAAAAATGTTTTTTTTATTTTAATTTTATTAAACAGCAGCCAAGAGGCGCAACTAATCGTTTTAATAACAGCTTCCCATATAGTTTCGAAGCGAGTAAGATCTCGCGAGATTAGCCATCACATATCGCGATACTTCAGAAAACGTTACCCCATTTTCCAGCTGTCCCTCAATCGGTCGGGATTTCGGAACCACCACAGGAGAGAATCACCGGGAAGGGTTTCGTTTTGGTGATAAAAAACCAGCACATTTACACCATCACATGGTCACACAAACACGCAACGAGCTACTACATCCTGTATTTCACGATGGAAACCGAACTATGAGGTAAGAGTGTAGTATGTTACTGACGTTAGCTTCTTACTGGTTAGCCTGCTTGCTAGCTGCAATGATAGCCAGTATGCTAATGTTTAAATCACTGCATCTGCACAGTGCAGCGCAGTGTAGTGTGTGTGTGTGTGTGTGTGTGTGTGTGTGTGTGTGTGTGTGTGTGTGTGTGTGTGTGTGTGTGTGTGTGTGTGTGTGTGTGTGTGTGACCTGACGTTAACATTGACTGGGCTTGTTGTTAACCAAAGCCTCGCTTACATTAGTAGGTATTAATATTATATATATATATATATATATTTAATACTATTAGTAGGTAATATATATTCATGGGTGGAGGTTTTTCCCCCTTCAGTTCGCATTGCATTTTGCTGACATTAAAGCCTGATGTGTTAATCACAGCTGCACACATCTGGCAGACTAGTCCCGTCAAAACAAGCCGCCTGTAGTGTCCTATTCTATCTGTCTACAAGTGCTTGTTGGGGTTGTTGAGCAAGGCACTAATGCAGGAAGTGAAGATGAATTGACTAATAGACCTTTCAGTCTTGTCAGACAGTAAAAAAAAAAAAAAGCTGTTTCCAGAGAAGTCAGCTCACACACACACATCCTCAGCTAGTGTTACTTAAAGGTTTGGGAGACTTTTGCAGATTTAAAAACACCATGTCAAGTGAAGTTAAAAGTGCAGACTGGTGTCTACCATCTTGATTTAAGATAGAATGATGCTTTGATCCAGCACAAACCTTAGCTTCACATCTGTGTTGTTGTTTGTTTAACACTGTTTCAAAGGTGCAAAGAGACAGTTGCAATGCGATGTATGTTTGTCGTGATCACCTCCTGTGTGGATCACGCCCTGCTGACAATAGCAAGTGTGTGACTGCATGTGTTGCTGACACGCCCTCTGTTCTGCAAAGGGTTTAACAAGAGTCCACTGATTAATCGAGTAGTCAGTAGTCACTGGACGGGGACATTAACTGGCAACTATTATGAGAAGCGATTAATTAACAGTTGTTTGATCAAGCAAAAGTGGAAACTATTCTGTGATTGAAGAATCTCAAATATCAATATGTACACCAAACATCTTCACTTGAGTTTTTTAAAAAGGATTCATCAACAGACCAAGACCAAACTTCTTGCAGAGTAAAGTTCTAGAGAACCTTCTTGTCTTGAAGTCCTATTATCGTGTAATAATCAGTGACTGCCGCTGTAATACTGACTGAAAGTGGCCTCTAATGGGTCATAACAGGCATGTGATGCATTACCAGTATTTTGGTTGTATGCAGGAGTCGGGCAGAATGTCTCAGCTCTGAGTTGTACCTGGTCTCTTCTATGTGTCTAGCAGCCTTATCAGATGTTATATACTATGTATACATTTGAACTATTGCTTAAACCATACAAAGAGTTGTGTCGGTGGATCATTCTCCATCTGAATGTTACCTTTGAACTCTGCAACTTAGCTGTGTGTGTGTGTGTGTGTGTGTGTGTGTGTGTGTGTGTGTGTGTGTGTGTGTGTGTGTGTGTGTGTGTGTGTGTGTGTGTGTGTGTGTGTGTGTGACAAATCCTATGCATTCAACTATAGTCCTCTGTAGCTAAAGATAAATCCTATAGTTGAGTTAGACGTGCACATTTGACCATGTTTGTAGATTTCACGCTAACAGGAAAGCACACGGATATGGAGCGTTTCATTTGTGTCATAAATTAAGTTTTATGTCTGAGATCCTGGTTTGCCGGTGAATACACATCACCAACATATTCATCTCCAGTCTTTTCTTAGAAAGTTCAAAAGTTGGTCTGGGTTCAGGAGGGTGACCGTGTTCTTGCTATGAATCAGGAGCACATCACACATTTACTTCCAACACATCCCAGGACGGCATTCAGCAGAGTGCTGCTTTCATTCAAGTCAAACAGTTTCAAAATATTATTTATCAGGAATGGAAAAGTGGCGAAGCATTTTAAACAGGCGTGCACTAGCCAGATGGATCAGGCTGCCTTCCCCTCGTTTTTTTAGGATCTTTTTGATCCCTCTTGTATAAAGCCAGTTCACCATCTGAAAAGGAATATCATTCGGTGACCTTTTGTAAGTCACATGGCTGCTGAGGCCTCAATGCCCCTCCACAGACATGCTCACTCTCTACTCCCAGTTAACCTGCTTCTTAACAACAGTACAAATGTAACAGCGGTGCAGGATTCTTCCATTACTCAATTTATTTGTTCAGCTTGTTACCATCCCAAGGCATTTTGGTCCCTGCTATCAGTTTATACAGAGGGATAGCACCGCTAACGTTAGCCAGCTGTGGAGGCTGGCAAGCATGTTGGTTGGAAGGGACAGGGGGAGGGATGGAGTGATACTGGTGGAGTGATACGGGAGGAGCCGGGTGAGTGTAATGTCACCTCTCGAGCCTCACAGCTTGACATCAGTGTGATAAGAATGTGTTGTGAGAGAGAGACGCAGGGCTGAGGGACAGTTTCCTTTAGTGTGTGTGTGTGTGTGTGTGTGTGTGTGTGTGTGTGTGTGTGTGTGTGTGTGTTAAATGCAAATGCTTGTGTCGTGTGTGTTTGAGTATGTAGACTAGAGTGTGAGAATGCTGATGTGAACAGACTGCAGTTATTTTAAGCCAGCATCATGATTGAAACCGATGATTGAAAGATGCAGTCAGCAAATTCCTGGTTTAATTACTCAGTTAAACATTTGTATTATTTTTATTAAACAATCAGAATCTACCACAGTCACAAGGGACATTTCTTTCTATCTTCACAAGTTTAATTTACAGTGATATAAAATGGCGGAAGCCACCAAGCAAATATTATATTATATTTATCTTTCTATGTCAGCCAGTAATTATATTGTCAATCAACTAATTAATTAACTGACTCATCGTTTCTGCTCTGCTTAAGACTAAAACAATGGCCGACGGTGCACAGTGGACGTGGCTGATGGCAGAAGAGTCGGAGTGTTGTGGATTTATAAGAATTCAGATTTTCTCCCGCTCTCTCATATTTACTTCAGCCTTTTACATTTGATGCGTTACCTCCCGATGAATCTCTGTGATTGGACTCACTTGTGACCCGGCGGGATATGAATGGATGACTTGATGAATCTTTGATGCGTCTCAATTTGTTTTATGTTCCTGCTTTTTGTAACTATATGCAAACCGGATGAAAAGTCGTCTCTTGTTTGAGGTTTATCTGTTTGGCATCAACAAGTTGTTTCTCCTTCACCTCCAGCTAAAGATGTGCTTTGGGCTTTCCTACCTTCGTTGTGGTAAAGCTGAAGTATTTGAGCTTTGCATCACACGGCCTGTATACTATAATCAGCTCTCTTTCAATAAAAAGTGTGTTTTATTAATCACTATATAAGTACAAGTAGATTAAGAGGTTTATGTATTGATGCTGAATCTTTAACAGGGGACCTAAGAATCAATCATTTCCTTACTTCTCTCTGTCTGTCTGTCTCTCTCTCTGTCTCCCTCTCTTTCTGTCTGTCTGTCTCTGTGTCTCTCTCTTTCTGTCTCTCTCCATCTCTCTCTATCTCTACCTCAGTCTCTCTCTTTCTGTCTCTCTCTGTCTGTCTCTCCCTCTGTGTCTCTGTCTCTCTCTCTGTGTCTCTTTCTGTCTCTCTCTCTATCTCTGCCTCAGTCTCTCTCTCTTTCTGTCTCTCCCTCTGTGTCTCTGTCTCTCTCTCTGTGTCTCTATCTCTCTCTGTCTGTTTCTGTCTCTCTCTGTCCTTCAGACACATAAAATCAGGTGATTGACGGTTAAAGACTTTAAATAATCGTCCTGTAAACTCAGACCAGTTCTCCCAGTCGATGCTGGTGATTTTAAACATGCTTCAGGGTCCAAATAAGTATTTTTACACAACTGTGCACAGAGGAAAATCACAAAGTAAGACCACACTATGTAGAAGTAGAAGTTTCTTCAAGTATCCAGCATTGTGACGTCTGATGGGGCAGAGCATCAGATGATGTGCAGTTATCCCAAATTCATCTATGGAAGAAGGGGAGGGGGTCCTCGGGAAAATTATGGGATGAAGAGTCTGAACCCTTGTGTGTGTGTGTGTGTGTGTGTGTGTGTGTGTGTGTGTGTGTGTGTGTGTGTGTGTGTGTGTGTGTGTGTGTGTGTGTGTGTGTGTGTGTGTGTGTGTGTGTGTGTGTGTGTGTGTGTGAGGGGCTTAAACAGGCATCTGCCACAAGCCTTGATAACAGACCAACACTCCAGTTGCATCAATGCTCTAATTATACAGACTAATCCCACAAACACAATACATGTACTGTGCACACAGGAGAACACACTCATGACGAAGGACATGGATGCACAAACACATTCGCATCTATAAACGGTAGACTTTTTATTGAAGTTTAAACGGGGTCAGCAGCTGGATTTACACTTTATGACTGTTTCTGTCTGCTTGTACGTTTCTTGCTGGTGTCACAGAGGCTGTGAGTTTACTTTGCTCTGAGGTGTTGTGGTAAACAAAAGTCACTTTGATTCATAAGCAGCTTATGTGCTGGACAGAGTTTTGGCTGCCTCTGACATCTCACTAGATTAGAAGAAGTAACTTCACCTTTAGAACAACACTGTGCTCTCTGTGCTGCAGTTTGAAGAAGGGAAAGCTGAATATGAGCCTTATAAATAAATGTCACACCCTTGTGTTTTGGGATAATATCTCACGAAACTGACGTGCTTATTTAAAAAGGTTGTGGTGTGGTTGGTGTGATGGTGCCTCTGGAGTTCAAATATCTCATCTTAAGAAAATAAGAGAAACAATTGGAGGAAATACTTGAGAATTTAATAAAAAAAAGTACCAAAAAATAAAGTTGGAGTTGAAGGTTCCCGTCCCGACTTTAGAACCGTCCAAAAACCAACCGCAGTCGCTCAACTGCTTCAATATTTTCTCAGACGTGTGTGTGTGTGTGTGTGTGTGTGTGTGTGTGTGTGTGTGTGTGTGTGTGTGTGTAGGGTGGGCTTTGTTCGTCTGACCTAGTTAAGCTGGTTACTTTGTCCTCCCACTCTGCTCATAATGGGACACACACACACACACTAAGGACCGTTTCCTACTGAAGGAACCGTCCTGGTGAAAATGTTCACCGCCGTGTCTGAGTAGCTCTCTCTGTGTTTCAGCGCTGTGCACCTTCATTATATTGTGATGGCGGCAAAAGTCTCAGAAACGGATTTCCTAGAATCTCATCAGATTGAACCTTTTAAATGTGTTTTCTTACAAAAGGATGAGGCCTGATCAGATTTACATCACACGGACTGGAAAACAACCCACACATGCACTCACACTCCCTCACTGAGTGCTTGTCTGTTGCAATGTGTGTCAGACTGTTATTATTATGGGCTGTCTGCTGGCCAGAGGGAGGCAGGTCTGGATCTGATTAACATACCTTTCACTAGGCCAGAGGTCTGTGTTACTGTGAGGGTGAACACTTTATATACCTCATATTTCTGTAAACAAATTAAAAAATATAGTTAAAAAATGAACTTTTTTCAGCTTCGAAGATACAAAAGTAAATTCTAATGAAAGTAGCTAAAGATCTGTCCCTCAGACGTTTGTATTATAGTAGCTAAATTGCTGAGTTTGCAGTAATTTACTTTCTTCCGTGTGTTGTAGATGTTTCTTCCAACAGACATTGCACATCTGCAGACAAACCCATCATCATTTAAAATACGCTACATCCGTTATTCAGAACTCCTGTTCGTGTTTTTGTGAGTGTTTTTGTGTGTGCATCCATCATTGCATCCAAACAGGAACCACAACGGCTCACCGGGCAAAGTTCTACAAATCCACCGCGTCAGCAGAGTGGAAAATAATTTCCTCTTACTGAGTCTATCTGCTCCATCAGCACCTTTTGGCAGGTGACCAGATATGATTTGGTCTTTTTAATATGCTGTGTGCTGAAGCATCTTTGTGCCTCTCCGGTGAAATGTCCCTGAAGTGGTTTGCGATACTAAATTATTTGTTTTATTGCTGCATTACTGAGCAATTAAATATTGAATGAGATTGATGCGATAAACACTTGTGAACGTGTTGTTTCAGGTGTTGTGCGGTGCTGAAGAAGACTGAGTGAACCATGGCACAGTTCCCCACCACATTCACAGGTCAGTGTGTGTGTGTGTGACGGGGAGGAAAAGTGGGTTTAATGACGCTTGATGTTTATATTTTACCCTCAGAGTGGAGAGCCAAGATGGCAGCACTTTGCTCCTTTAATCCACAACAATACTATTCCACGAGTGCATTTAGAAGACGCCTCTCGTTGCTGTCGGTGAGAGACTGGATGCAGACAGACAGACAGCTGTCCCATCGGGAAGACGACTAACAGATGGACACAAAGGCAGACAGTTTGAGAGATTTGTTCACACTGTAAACAGATGTGTAACTGTTAGCTGGAACATGATTGTTGGCTGGATGAGGACCGGCCACTCAAACCATTGTTTAACAGCTGGTGCATGAAGAGAGCAACTCAAATAGACACAACTGAGGCTGGATGAGTGCATCACAGCTTAAGCGTTACATCATATTGATACTGTTAATATAGAGTATCTATATATCTATATATATATATATATATATATATATGGAAACTGGGCGATTAGTAGAGCAGAGAGGCAAAAAGACGAGCTAATTACTTAATAAGGCCACTGAACCATCGCCATCAGTTATGAGTGTCATTACATTAACATGTTAGTGAATCAGAGACGTGCTCGCCTTGCACTGGCCGTTCTAAGGAAAGACAAAGGTCTCTTAGTCACTCGTCCACTCGTCTGTGCTGCTCTTTCCTCATCAGTTTCCCAAGAGTTGACACTCCAGTGTCATTTAATAGGAATCTGACAGGAAGTGAAACTCATGACTAACACATTCTTCTCATTCCTGTCTTTTCTCCCTCCGTTTGTGTCTGGCTTTGTTTTGGCCTTTTTGTGTGTGTGTGTGTGTGTGTGTGTGTGTGTGTGTGTGTGTGTGTGTGTGTGTGTGTGTGTGTGTGTGTGTGTGCGTGTGTGTGTGGGTGTGTTAGGTCCAGATGTGTTCCTGATCTCCGTGGATGAGAGAGTCAAACATGATCAGCAGTTTCTCAGCCTCTCTCCGACTGCCGGGGGTTACATCACAGGTAACAGTCTGTCTCTCTCTCTGCCTCTCTGTCTTTCTCTCACCTACACACACACACACACACACACACACACACACACACAGTGTAAGGTGAGATGAGGACATAAAGGAGGCTTCGTGTCCTTCAAGGTCCTGTCCCCCTGTGTCGTTCAGCACATTCACAGCTAACAATTCTCTTGATTGTGATCCAGTTGTTCTCTTGATCAATCCATTTCAGAAAATGGTGAATAAACCCCAAGTTAGTATATATTTCAATTGTATGTTTGGTCTAACAGCCCGACACCTAAACATTGTCTGTTTCATAGAAGACTAAAAGACTGTTTGGCATTCGACTTAAACTATCAAAAATGTTGCTGATTAATATTTTTTCTGGCGGCTGATTAATCAACTAATCATTTTAAGTTAACATCACCTGATGGCATCGTTTGTGTTCTTGTCTTGGCTGGGACAAAGTGCAAAAAGGAAACATGTGTCTTTAAAGATGAGATCTAATATTTCTGTATTGTTAAATGTGCTCTGGCGTTCTCCACGTCATCTAAAGTGGCCTTTTCTTTTTGGGTTCATCCTGTGATCTCACTTCCTGTTTCTGTTTGTCTTTTCAAGGCGACCAAGCCAGGAACTTCTTCCTTCAATCAGGTCTGCCCCCCCCCATCCTGGCCCAAATCTGGTGAGTCACACCGGCAGGACGTTTCTACTCGCACACCGACCGACGGACATCGTCGCGGAGCGTAGTTCTTTAATCGTTTCCTCTGCGTTCCTTTTGAAGGGCTCTGGCTGACATGAACAGCGATGGTCGTATGGACATCCACGAGTTCTCCATCGCCATGAAGCTCATCAAGCTGAAGCTCCAGGGTCACCCTCTGCCCCCCCAGCTTCCTCCCAGCATGAAACAACCCGCACTGGCTTTACCCCCACAGAGCGGCTTTGGTGAGACACGGAGACAATCGCACAGCGTGTTGGCGTCGCATCTACATTTACTGCAGAAGCCTTCATCCTTCCTGATGATGATCTCTGCTGCTAAGTTAACACAGAAGAACCTCTGCACACAGTTTAATGTAATAACAGAGATATCATCTCTTGCTGTTGTTTCGTGTGACAACTGCTTCGCCTGTGGTACAACTGTGTGTACTGGTGAAAACTCTGCGGATGTATTTGGACATTTAGGAAACGCTTGCTCATTCTCAACTCTGCTTCACCTTCAAGGCTGATCAATAAAGTTGTAAAGAGTCGTAATGCTCCTCTCCTTCAGCTTGTGTACTTCAGCACTAGAGAGGTATTAACTCTCTCTGATCTCTGTTTTCCTCCAGGTCCCATGCCTCCCATGCCTCCCATCTCGGCCCCTCCACTCCCCCTGCCTCCCCTCCCCGTCGGAGTGTCTCCCCCACTCGTCTCGTCTGCCCCTCCTCCCCTCCCACCGCCCATCGCCAACGGAGCCCCTCCCACAGGCATGATGCAGCCCATCTCAGGCTTCTCAGGTATTTATGTTGTGTGTTTGGACTAAAACGTCTCATTTCTAAGCTTAATGAACACGTTCATATTCACTGCTTTATGTCTGTATGACGGATCGGCTCATCTTAGTAGCAGGTTATTGTTTCATAGGAGAGGTAACCAATCAGCTTTGAATTCAATGTTTGCTTCTTTTTTTATCCCAAACTCAGAAAGAGACGGAGAAGAAAACGCACACATACAAAATACTAAAGTAAAATCATTTAAAATGAAATATGGAAGGATGCTCGAGGTACTTACTTGAAAGAAACAGATACATTGAGAGTCAGTTTGGGTCCAGAGAGATATTTACATGTGAGATGATAGGCTGCTAAAGGGTGGCGGCCTCACAGCAAGAGGGGCCCGGGTTCGATTACCGGGCTGGACGGCATTAGCATGTTCGCCCGGTGTCAGCGTGGGTTCTCTCCGGGTTCTCCGGCTTCCTCCCACAGTCCAAAGACATGATTGATTACTCTAGGTAGGTAAGAGGTTAGAGTGTGAATGGTTCTCTGTTCCTGCAATTAGCGTTCGCCCACAATGTCAGCTGGGATCGGCTCCAGCGACCCTGATCAGTAGAAATTGGCAGATGAACAGGTATCATAACCGGTAAAATGGCCCATATGCAGGACCTAGATTTTAACCCGAGTCAAAGAGTTAACCCGCTTCTTCCCACCCTTCTTCTGTCAAGCTCCTTGTTCCAATTACCCCTAACCAGCGCAAGAGAGGCCACACCCGACGATGATGAATTTAATCGTGTCGTATACAGCGAGCCTCAGGGAGAGAAAGTACCTCAATGACGAGAGAGCCCTCTGGAAGCTGAGACGTAAAATATGTGCAGAGGAGCATAATCACGAGCTTGAAAAGAGCAGAATAAATGAGATCGGGATAAATTATACTTAACATGGAGATCCTTAAAAATGGCAAATGAGCCTGCTAAATATTAATCTGAGGAAGGAGTCGTGCCTCTCTGTCTCGCTCCATGAAGTTGAATTTAAATAAGCTGCATGGGGTTTGGGCAGACAGTCTGAGGAGAGTGCAGCTGTGTTTCTGATGTGTTTGGGGACAACGTGAAGTCAAAAGAGACACAGACCAGAGGCTGACTGAACTGTGTGTCGGACCTCAGACTACAATCTACTGTCCTCCGTCTCTCTCAGCTCCCTCGTCGTTTAATCGTTCCAGTACCAAGTTGCAGAAGGGGCAGTCCGTGGACGTTGCCAGGTAGGACACGTTATCCGAAATGTTTGCACCATTTTACCTGGTAAATATACACTAAAATGAGCAAATTTGTAGGAAAGAAAATAGAAAAACTCTGTTTCTCTTTTTCCTCCTTTCGGCCTTTTTGCATCAAGTTAATATATACTTAGGTCGTACACTTAAACCACTCAAGGAGTTAAGGACTATATTGAATCGTAGACTGTATGTTTATTTTAAATTCACACCACTGATCTCTGTTCTTTACTTTCGGTTGCACGTCACAGCGTTCAGCCGCCCTGTGATTGGGCTGTTCCTCAGTCCTCCAGGCTCAAGTACAGACAGCTTTTTAACTCCCATGACAAGATGATGAGTGGACACCTCACAGGTACACACACACACACACACACACGTCATTATTCGTGGTGATATTAATAATGTCTGCCACAGTATTGAACGTGTTTGGTTTCTCTCTCTCAGGTCCTCAGGCTCGCACTATCCTGATGCAGTCCAGTCTCCCTCAGGGCCAGCTGGCCACGATATGGTCAGCACATTGACATCCAACCATTTAATCTCCTGCACACGAAGAAGACATTAGTCCTTAAAGTACTTCATCTGTTTCATTCCTTTCCCCTTTAGGAGTCTCTCCGATATCGACCAGGATGGAAAGCTAACGGCAGAGGAGTTCATCTTAGCCATGCACCTCATAGACATGGCCATGTCAGGTTTACCGCTGCCCCCTGTGTTACCACCCGATTACCTCCCACCCACATTCAGGTAAACACTTGTGTGTATTGATTTAACAGCAGCTTGTTTGTGACTGATGTCTCAGGTTAAAGTAGGGCCGAACTACATGAACCACTTTTTACAAATATTATAAACACGTAGAATACGAAATAGATTTTATCCGTTTCTGTTTAATAATAATGTGAACCCTGAACCTACCGTGTGTGTTGATCATTTGTATGTGTGTGTCTTAAAGGCGCGTGCGGAGTGACAGCGTTCAGTCGGACCAGAAGAGCGTCCAGGAGGAGGTGGAGGAGGAGGCGGAGAGCAGCCAGAAACTACCAGGTGATTGGTCATTTCATCATGTTGCTGTGTTTGCTTCAAGAAACTTCTGCAATTGTTGTTTTTGTGATTGGTCAGCTGCCTACGTAGCATGAAACTTCCGATCCAAATTCACGTTCACTTCCTGTCTGTTTCCTATAAGCTCCCTGTGAAAGGTTCTGGCAGTTTGAAATACAGCAGAATATTCATTCACACGTTGTGGTCTTTCCCCTCTCTGGAGATATGTATTTGCAAAACTTTCTCAAGTTGTTGCAATCCTATTTGAGAAATAACGCAGAATAGTGAATGTTTACTTCTTGGTGCTTTAAGCAGGGCCAGGAACACGACGCCATGTGTTGCGTCTTTAACCACTGTTGAACTTCTGGTTGTTGTTTACACCCCCTCCCGCTGTGTCTTCTCAGTGACGTTCGAGGACAAGAAGAGGGAGAACTTCGAGCGAGGAAACCTGGAGCTGGAGAAGAGACGTCATGCTCTGCAGGAGCTGCAGAGGAAAGAGCAGGAGAGGCTGGCTACGCTGGAGAGGGAGGAGCAGGACAGAAAGGTAGACTCCTTTGACTGTGTTCACTCCTCATCTCCGCACTATGGGCCTTCACAATTTGAATTGGCTACGGCTGATGGCTCGCGTATCAGGCAGTAAAATATTTGCATTTATAACAGCCACAGTGTCCCGTGTCTTTAAAGTTAATCAGTAAGTTATTTATCTTTACGGCAAGTGTTGAAAGTTGGAGGAAATGAAAGTGCATCGGGGTGACCCGTAACAAACAATAGAGACGTTTGTGTTTGTTTTTCAGGAGCGTGAGCGTCTGGAGCAGGAGAGGAGACGACAACACGAGTTAGAGAAACAACTGGAGAGACAGAGAGAGCTGGAGAGGCACAGAGAGGAGGAGAGGCGCAAAGAGATAGAGAGGAGAGAGGTATGAGGGAGGAAACATGATTACCAGGTTTCTGCATTTTAATTGGAAGAGTTCTGCTCGAGTTGACGATTAACTGCTGCAGATGTGTAATTACGTCCGCTGCAGACAACTTCAAGACCTTTCACTGCCCTCTTTAAATCTCAGCTCCGACAGTGAAGAGCTGGATTTACACTCCTACAGCAGATGGGCTGTAGTGTGTAATATATGACTGTAATTTCCAATCTTTTGCGATACTTTACTCTGTAAACTAACTGTAATGTTCCGTCGCGTGTGTTCGGTCCGTCCAGGCTGCCAAGCGTGAATTAGAGCGTCAGCGTCAGCTGGAGTGGGAGCGTCAACGTCGCCAGGAGCTTCTGACTCAAAGGAACCGAGAGCAGGAGAGCATAGTGCTGCTCAAAGCCAGGAAGAAGACCCTGGAGTTCGAACTGGAGGCTCTGGTAATCAAACATGCTCACCCACAACTGTGAGCTAACCCAGCTAACTGTTGGTTTGTGTGTCAACGATAAGTCAAAAGCAATCAGCTAATGCCAACAGGAAGAACAGAGCAGCTACCAACAAATCACCTCATACTTTGCACAGCAGCAGAAACTTAATATCATATTCCTCTCCCTCTCTCGTTCCCATCCCCCAGAATGATAAGAAGTCCCAGTTGGAGGGCAAGCTGAAGGATGTTCGGTATCGTCTGTCGGCTCAGCGGAGAGAGGTGGAGCAGACCAACCTGACCAGAGAAACGCGCATCGCTGAAATCACCCTGCTACAACAGCAGCTGCAGGTACGCCGCAAAGAGTTCACCTTCATTCCTGCAGCCATTCATCCAACAAACACACGCGTTCTTAGACACTGGAGAATGTGTTCATGCAGTGCAATTGTGAATATAAACAGAATAAGGGAACTGGGTGTTGATGTGCCTTGGTGTTTGTCTGCAGGACTCCCAGCAGTGGTTGGGGAGGCTAATTCCTGATAAACAATGTCTCAACGACGAGCTGAAGCAGGTTCAACAGAACAGTCTGCATCGTGAGTACTCCTCGAACTAAACCTTTGAATTCACAGTAGCTTGAACTTTCTGGTTTTAATATATGAATTTCCTTTCATGGATGAGTGTAATAAAAACATATTCTTGTCATGTTTTTCTAAGCTAATGTCTCGTTAACTGACTCTCTGGTTACCACAATGTACTGTCTGTCGCACAGTAAATTCTACAACGAACTAATTTGGTCCATTTTCTCTGTGACTTATTGACCTAAAAGGATCTCCCGCTGTCTGCGTGTCCTCAGGTGACAGCCTGTCGTCCCTGCAGAGGGCTGTGGAGCAGAAGGAGACCAGCAGGCAGCAGCTCAGAGAGCAGCTCGACGCGGTGGAGAGAGAGACGAGGGCCAAGCTGCTGGAGATAGACGCGTTCAACACCCAGCTGAAGGTGAACCGCCCGTTAACTGACACATCAATACAGCACACGGAGGAAAGGTCAGGTCTATACTAATAGGTTATAAAGGTAAATACTCAGCGTCAGAGTACAGCCTGACGCTGTGGACTGATTAACGGACATACAAGCTGTCGTCAAACAGCAGGTCAAGTTATTTATGATACATTTAGAGGGTTACCCAACAATAATTCATGGAACTTTAAGAGAAAGCTTTAAAGATGTCCCTGCTCTTGATTCATTTGCTCTCTTGTATTGTTTTTTTAATCTAAAGTGAAGCTCAAAGTCAAACTTAATCTGACAAATCATTCCAGTGGAAGTGCACTCTTGGTATTTTCATAGATACCATAGATACGATACCATAGATACGAGAATAGACCTCTAAGTGAGTGACACTAAACCTATTGGAGGGTTTTGGGTTAAAAATGTTTGGAAATGGATACTAAAAGTACAGAAAATTCAATGTAACAGTTCACCCAACACATTACAACATCGCTGCAGTTTCAGTTCTGAGTTCATGTAGCATAAACATGCTAATCAGTTTAATGCCACTTATGCTTGCTAACGCAGTAATATCTGTGCTGAATGAAACATTATCCACGTTAAAAGCATTAGTTTGTTGTTGTGACTGTAGCTTCAAATCATGTCCCGTCCCTCGTAACCCCATCCTCACACTAGCTGATACGATCACAATGTTCATGTTTATCTGACAACAGTGTTTGTGTGTGGGTTGCTGTGGTTTTGGAGAGAGCTAGCTGTGCGCAGGAACACTGAGCGGTTTCCCAGACCGCTGCTTCATGGAGCAACAATTCACTGCTGAGTGAGGAAGATGTGGGCGTTTTATTCCTTTTTAAAAGGTGCAATGTGTACGATATGGCCAGTTTAAAACCTTCAAAACATGACTTCACATTATCAACAGAGTGTTAAAGGGTTGGACGTGTCTGTGTTGTGTTGCAGAGATATCTACTGACATGAGCACGCTAACCCGGCGTGTCTTGTTTTACCGCTTTTACCTCGCGAGGCGATGAGTCACTGTAGCGTCCATCTGTCCTCAGACTAACACGAGAGGGCGAAGAGGGTTTGTCAATCACGTTGAAAGTACAACTGCCATGTATGCCACATGTTTGATAGTTTATTTATTGGCTTTAATCCAAAGTGGCAGAAACCAGAAAACCGCTCCGCTGACGGAAGGTTCGTTTCAGGAGCTGCCAGACAAAGTAGACTTCTGGTGGCAGTGACAATATGAGTAATTTACTCGTTTCTGCCACTTTAGATTTAATCCAATAAACAAACTATCAAGCGTACAGCCCCGGTCAGTGGCACAGTACACACACAGGTGGCTATTGTAAACTAAAGGCCACATGAGAAGATAAGATAGCCGTCTTATTTTGACCAGCTCTCAGAGTTTCAGCATCACTTTCACCCCTACTTGTTTGGAGCACGTGGCCAGATATTACACATTGTACCTTTTTTAATGGTTGGAGCTCAGCACTATGTTTGTGTTTCCTGAAGCACCTCTTGTTCCAGAGAGGGAGCAGAATCTGTCCTGTGGTCTGTTCCAGCGAGGAGGACGGGAGAAGGAGAAAGCAGAAACAACCCAGACCTCAATAAATAGATTTTCTAACGGCTAATCTAATGAAGTTCTCTGTGTTTTCAGTGTAGTCGACATAACACAGTGGTTAGAGAAAGTGGCGAAAAGCCAAAACCAGCAGCGCTGGATACCAGTTTCCTGTCTCAGTGGTGTGATTCTTTGCAAAACAGACCACTTAGATGTGAACAATGTCTGACTATACTGCCGTCCACCTTCCTTTCTACACCACTTCCTCTCCCCAAAATCTTCTCTGGTCACACTGCTGTGCCTCCTCTGTCCTCCTATGCTCCTTCTGTCCTTTTCCTGATTCTACTCGCTGTCCTCTTCCTCCTCCTCCGTGTCTCCTTCCTGCTTCTTCACCCTGTATTTCTACACCTCTTGCCTTCGTTCTCTTCCGATCATGTTCTTTGTTTAATCCACATGATGAACCCTTCCTTCTATATTTTTCTACTTCTTTTTATTTATCTCCCACACTGGCCTTTTGCTCCCTTGCCCATGCCAGTCTCTGTGTGAGTTCTATGCCAACCACTGTGCCAGGATAGAAGCCCTGCGACGCCAGCTTCAGGACGAACAGAGAGGGAGACAGGTAGAGCACACTGCCACTGCTGGACTGGGGGTGGTACTGCAGCGGGGATTCACTCTGAAATGTAAAAATAATCATGTGACGAACACACTGCCTCTAATGGCCGACCCGGAGCAGAGAGCATACCTGCACTGCCGGACTATTTGAGAAACAAGTGAAACATAACGCACCCTGTTGACAGACTACTAACTTGCAACCTGTGTCTTCATTACTAACTTAAAAACCTAGTTAACACGTAACTATTATCGACTATCCAATACACACAAGTCAGTGACATGAACTAACTAGGCTTCTTGCACACTGCACTCAATAATATGACAACTGGGCTGTTGCCAACTTCAGCCTGTTTTTGTGAACACTGGCTTCACTGAACATTTGTAGCAGCACATCACTCCTCCCAGTGAGTCACAGGAGCCTCTCCTTGCATGAGTCAAGGTCTTATCATGCTCTCTCTTCTTCTTCTTGTTTATTCTGTACTGAGGGAAAATCACCAGATCTATGTCAGGGATTCAAAAATATGTATTCCAGTAATTAGGAAGCAGTTAGAAATGAGTTGGGATCCTGATCCGACTGCTAAATGCACAAGACGACAAGTAGCCAGCATAACCTGCTAACTGCTGTTGTGTCTGTGCTGTGTCTAATATTGTAATTTCAGCTGTCATATATAAAGTTATTTTACAGTATGTGAGATGGTACCAACAGGTAGCTACCAAGAGGACTTATAGTGTCCCATGAGTTCTTAATCACATTCTACATGCAGAGAAACAGACAAATAACTCCCAACAGAATGCGTAGATATGGTCTGGAACACTAACTTTCAATGTGTGTGTATGTGTGTGTGTGTGTCTACAGAATGACTGATCCTCTGTGTGTGTGTGTGTGTGTGTGTGTGTGTGTGTGTGTGTGTGTGTGTGTGTGTGTGTGTGTGTGTGTGTGTGTGTGTGTGTGTGTGTGTGTGTGTGTGTGTGTGTATATATGTGTGTTTCAGTGCCAGGAGCAGGGACAGCTTCAGGAGTGTGTGTCAGCCGTCAGGGTGTGTCTGGCTCGGCTAGACTACGTTATACAGGTCCACACATCCACCCAGCCTCCCTTCCTGTCCCCTCTATCTCTCGGTTCCTCCCTTCTTTGCTCTTTTCTTTCTTTCTTTCTTTCTTGAATCTCCTTCTCTTTTCCTTCATCTTTTTCTTTCACCCTCTTCTCATCATTACCCTTCTCTCCTCCCCTCGTCCCCTAAAATATTTAGCTTCTAGCTTCCTCCTCTTTGCCATGCTGGTGTTAGCTCGCTACGTAGCCAGCCAGCTAACTTTGCTCCCATTGTTAGCGCTGTACGCAGTCGTCCTGCTAAACTAGCGGGCGTGCTAGGTTAGCAGGTGCACTAGATTAGGTGACTTTATTACCACTGTGCTGTCATGCTACTGCCTGTGTGCTACCAGATGGTGTTTCAGCCAGACTAGTAGAAGCTCGTACACATTTATGCGGCTCACACGCAGATACACTACAGTCTGAGTTTGGTACGCTGGCCTTTATTCTGGATGAGTGTGTGTCTGTTGGCATGCTCCCTCTCTCGTCCTCCACTTCCTGTTTCAGATGGAGTCGGTGTTCTCTCTCTCTTCAGGGTTTTGCTTGTTTCTGAAGGTTTTCTTCACGCTGGTTGTTTGGCTGAAACACGACAGCTGTTTTGTGTTGTTATAGTAACAAGAGTGTTCTAATGGCACAGCTGGTTGTCATGACTACACAGAACTGTCCCCCCCAACTGCACCCCCGCCCCCCCTTTTTTTTTTTGCTTCTTCCTAACGCTTCCCTCAAACATACCGTGCCTCGTGCAAGCTCCGCCCCCCCGGTGTACTCTACCATAAGTAACTGTAACACAGCACGCAATACAAATTTAATCTGCAACCTCCATTCGTTTATGGTGAGGTGTTGAATTATAAGACTCCCACGGCTTATGTCAATGTACACACATTAAAACACTAATCCTACAGGCACACAATTTAAAGCTTACTTCAATGCAGCCAGCAAGACAACCTTTGCACCGAACTCTCCGTCAGTATTCCTAGTAGCTGATTGGCTCCTGACACATGCTGTCCAATCAAAATAGAGCGTGCTGCTGTGCTTGAACTCCACATGAACTCCAAAACCCTCCGAACAGCTGGAGCCGCTCAAAGTTGGCCCCTCCTCGTCGGCTCAACGAACTTTTCCAGCTCGGCGTTTCAACTCGCTGTACTTGCATCTTTTCAGTGCTGTGTGCGCCATCTTTGTATCTTCCTCTTGGATGTGTGCTGACGATCGGGCACCTGGTCGCTACGTTTTAAATAGAGGTTTTTAAAGACGTCCTGAACACAGCAAATTAGGAAAGTCCAGGCAGAGGGCAGATACAGACACCGCCACACACTTCTGGTGATATTTTTTTCACTGACGTATGAAACAACTTTGAAAATGTATTTATAATTTAGTTTCCAACAATCCACAAACTCAACCGTATTGGGTTCACTTTAGTCAAATATTTACAAATATATGATTGGTACATGTTTGTATACATCTTTGTTTGCCAAGTAGTTGCTGCAGTCGTTGAGATGTTAGTCTCATGTCCACACAACATCTTGAGCAGCTCAAGAGTCGGACGAGGAGAAATCGTTTAGACGGAGAAACACAAACTGCACTGAACTCACAAGAGAAAGAGAGGGAAGAGAGTACCACAGCTAGTTATTCTGGAAGGCACTGACAGGATGCAATGACCGTTGTGTCATGAAAATAATTGAATGAAGCTCCCTTTTATGGCCGTGTTTGCTCTGTAATGTCATTAGCGCGATATTTTATTTGTGGGGAAATTCGGAAATTTAGACGGGGGCAGATGGCGGTTGCAAACGATCAGCGGACGCGATCCATTCTCCGTGAAGTCGCCCCTCGGTCTGCTGTTGATCTCGTGCATCACAGGACAGATTTGCAGCATCTTAAGCAGCAGCTAAGAGTCCTCGATCAACCTGGTCTTAAAAGAAGGGGCGGAGCTTGCCTTGTTCACCTGACTAATACATACATGCTGCTGCTGCTGTTGATGTTGTTTGTTGTTGGTGATAACCCGTAGCAGCCGGCCCTCTGACCCCACTTCCTCCTCCTCACCCTCCTGTAATCCAATCGTGCCTTGCAGGAGCTGAGGGAGATCCACGTCCGGCAGCAGAGGCAGAAGCAGAGGGAGCTGGACGGAGATGCGCACACACTGACACACACACACGCTCACATACACACCCCGATCGAGAGGAAGTCTGCTGAGCTGCAGGACGGCAGGTGAGAATGAAACGCACTTGAATAATATCCAAGGCGTTGCATGAGAATAGACGGGTTAATTGCTTCATACGGCTCTCTGCCTCTCATCAGGTCGTCAGAGGAGGCTGTGTCCTGGAGGGATGAAGCTGCAAGCTCCGCCCCCAACGCCCCGAGCCCCCCCTCCATCTCTGCACCCCACGCCTGGCTGAACAGAGTGGCTCAGGAAGAGGAGGAGAGGAAGAGGAGAGGGATGGAGGATGAGGAAGAGGAGGAGGAGGAGGATGATGAGGAGGGCAGGAAGGCAGCAGGATCGGCAGAAGAGATGGAGGATGAAGGGAGAGGCAAGAAGGACATGCAGGAGAAGCTGAGCAAGCTGTTCAGCCAGCCGGCCGACCCCTGGGCTTCAACAGGTGTGTTATGACTGTTAGACGGTATGAACGGAGCACAAGATCCACAAAAACATCTGCAGAAATACGTCCAATTACCTAAAGTGGCATCTTCACTTAATTCCAGAGTTTCTGGCAGAGTTTAAGCTAGAATTTAGGACACGTTAACAGACAAGGGTCGGAGTTTAAAAGTAAAGGTTCTGCACAGTGATTGGTGTAAAAGATCTGTAGTCCATAAAGGAAGAAATAGACTCCAGCACACTTCGAAATTTACAAATTGAGTGGAGGAAGGAGTACACATCCGATCCTTTACTTATGTTAAAGAAATACCGTATTCTATAAATACTCCATCTTTATGTGTTTATTAAACTTTAGTTTCTCTGTTTATTTACAGGTGAAAAGGCTCCGGTACCACCCGGTCGGTTTGACCAGAAGGCTCCGGTACCACCCGGCCGGTTTGACCAGAAGGCTCCGGTACCACCCGGTCGGTTTGACCAGAAGGCCCCGGTACCACCCGGTCTGTTTGACCAAAAGGCTCCGGTACCACCCGGTCTGTTTGACCAGAAGGCCCCGGTACCACCCGGTCTGTTTGACCAGAAGGCTCCGGTACCACCCGGTCTATTTGACCAAAAGGCTCCGGTACCACCCGGTCTGTTTGACCAGAAGGCCCCCGTCAGTAGCTTCGACCAGCAGCCGGTGAAGGTGGTCTACTACAGGGCTCTGTATCCATTTGATGCCCGCAGCCACGACGAGATCAGTATCGCTCCCGGAGATGTAATCATGGTATGTAGCACACGCACACACACACTCGGTGCTCGTACACTCGCATCCTCCAGCTACAAACACACAGCGACACGAGGAGGAGGACGGGGGGGCAGACTTTGGTCCTGTGAGCATCTGCAGGTGCAATAGTGGCAGTTTGAGTAAAATGAGTTTACCCAAAATAACACAATGACTTTGTGTGAACAGACATTTTATTTATTGTTTTGTAGTGTGAGTTTGTGTGTATGTGTGTGTTTGTTTTATTAAAGCCTCCTGTGTGTGTGTGTGTGTGTATGTGTGTTTTTCTCGTCGTGTGTGTGTGTGTGTGTGTGTGTGTGTGTGTGTGTGTGTGTGTGTGTGTGTGTGTGTGTGTGTGTGTGTGTGTGTGTGTGTGTGTGTGTGTGTGTGTGTGTGCGTGCGCGTGTATTAACTGTGTCTTCTCTCCTCTGCTGTGCAACCCTGAAGGTGAAGGGGGAATGGGTAAGTTCTAGCCCCCGCCCAGTGTTGTGCCTCCACCAATCACAAGCCAGCTTTCATTTGAACTCGTGCTGTCATTGGTTCATCTCATGTCATCTCCGTGTTCGTTCATTTGCCAGTGAATGAACGTCTTTGGCTCTTTTTTATTTTTTAACCTAATCATTCTAATCAGATCTGTGAATGTTGTTTTGCTTTTATTTGTGTTCACGGTTTATGTGAAGCGTCATGAACGAGATTAACTGTGAGCGTAAAGCTTTGCGATGTTACACTTTACAGTCGGATCTCTCTGAATAAAGTATTTGGTTGAGGACGGTCCTAAAATACATATAGAGTACCTCTCTGTCGACTACTTTGTGAAAACATACTTTGTCTCCATAAATACACTTCGACATGATTAAGATAAGACGTTTGATGTAAACCTGCCAAGTTTTACAACAAACAACATCAACAACATGGTGGAAGGAAATGAAAATAAACTCGATATATTATTTAATTGGTAGTGAAGGGCACAGCCACAGGTTTTTATCATGAGGTTATTTATAGAAGGAGAATAATTGATTAGGTAGACGGATAGTAAGAGCCTGTTGTTGTAATGAGCCAGAACACAACATTAACAGTTAACAAATGTCAAGTTTCTGTGTTTTGTCTCACTCAATTATGCACTAATTTGGTAATTCTGCTTCCTGGAATTCTGTTGTACCGTGAATCTGAACACACACATCTCTATTGATTAGTGTCCCTTCCTAGATTCCTTTCCTTGCCTCCTCTGCTCGCATCTCCTGTGGGCGAGGCGCAAGGAGTCGAGGCAACCGGCGTTGGTACAAACAGCAGCCGTCATTTTAAAACGTCAATAAATAAATATGATGCGTTGCACAGCTGCATCAGCGGTCCGTTGTCACGCCTCCTTTATATGTCACGGATGCCGAAAAGACTTCCGCAAAGGATACACCAGTGTGTCCTCGCTTATAGCTCCTCAAGATGTATTTTAGGAATCGGGACGTCCTTCAAGATGAACCGCTTAGATCGATTTCCGGGTCACAAGCCCACAGAAATGGATAAATGAGAAGAGAGCCCTGTGTGTGTGCAGTCATGCCCCGGCGTTATCTTAATCCCGCCCCTCTGCTCTCACAGGTGGATGAATCCCAAACGGGGGAACCGGGTTGGCTGGGAGGAGAGCTCAGGGGCCGGACTGGTTGGTTTCCAGCCAATTACGCCGAACGGATACCGGACAGCGAAGCGCCAATCAGCCTGCGTGCCACGGCCTCGGCCCCGCCCACCGCAGCCCAGCAGCCAATGTCCACGCCTCCCCCCGCTCCCGGACACGCCTCCTCCTCCTCCGCGTCCTCCGTCAACAGTAACTGGGCCGACTTCAGCACCACGTAAGTACCGCTGGAGTCAATATAACGAGAAAGAAAACCTGTACTGTGCTGTTGATTGATTTACTATTCGCTCCGTTCCAATGTCACCATTTTGAGTCTTGCATAAAGTCCATTTTCACTCTAATATGTGAGTTTTCTTCCAGTTGGCCCTCCAGCACAGCCAATCAATCAGACAGCGAGGGGTGGGACGCGTGGCCGACCTCTTCGACCAATCAGAACCCTTCGCTCAGTGTTCCGTCAGCGCAGTTACGACAACGCTCCGCCTTCACACCCGCTACGATGACCACAGGCTCCTCCCCTTCTCCCGTGCTGGGCCAGGTAGGAACCTACCGAAACTCTGAGGCTCTCACCTCCGTTCGCCCGTGAACATCTGAACCGATGGATGTTGTTCCCTGTTCTCTTCTGTGTGTCAGGGGGAGAAGGTCGAGGGTCTTCAGGCTCAGGCTTTGTATCCATGGAGAGCAAAGAAGGACAACCACCTCAACTTCAACAAAAACGAGGTACATGAGCCTTCTTCCATGTAGATACCGTTCAACGCACTCTTTTGAGTTGTTGACTATTGTATCTTTGTCAATCAGTCTGCATCTCGCTTCTGTTTTAGTTACGTTTGTATGTTTTTATTCCATTTCATGTGTGTTTTTGACGTATGGCGTAGCTTCATTTGCAAACAGAAAAGGACATTCGGTGAAGCCCTAACTGACAGTATTGTTGTTGTTATTGCTGCAGATCATAACCGTGTTGGAGCAGCAGGACATGTGGTGGTTAGGTGAACTGCAGACCGGACAGAGAGGCTGGTTCCCCAAAAGTTACGTGAAGCTCATCTCCGCCACCATGACGCCCCCCCCTGGTGCCGCGCCGCGGATCAAAAGCACCAGGTGGGTTAAAATGAAGCATCGAGTCAGAACTGAAAAACACTGAATCGTGTTACTACAGCTGTCATCTCACATCATTTAATCCTCTCAGAGGGAGTGAAGCTACAGATCTTCAGACAGGACCTTTTAAACTCAACTCCACAGATGATTGTTCTGATGATATTCTGGTTATCAGGCTCTTTATCTGCTGGTCTGAGCATAAATCCTCATAAATGGCTCAGGAGAGAGTGAAAAATCACTTTTTACAGAAGTTGCATGACAACACTCATCATACAACGGATGATTCTTATATTAGTTTATTAAATATGTTGGGCTGTATTTTGTACAGAGTGTAAAGTATTGTTTTTTCTTCCTTCTCTTCTAGTGAGTCTGGAGTATCAGAAAGCCCCCCCAATGGAAAACGTCCGTCCCCTTCCCCAACAAAACCCTCTGAGTCTGGAGAAGGTGACGCACGCAAGCGCCTAAAAATGTATTTCTTTCTTTTTTAAAGTCGGGTGAGTAATTGTCATTGACTCCGCCTCTTTTGCGTGCAGAGTACGTGGCCATGTACACCTACGAGAGCAGTGAACAGGGGGACCTGAGCTTCCAGCAAGGAGACGTGGTCATCGTCACCAGGAAAGAAGGGGATTGGTGGACGGGCATGGTCGGGGGCAAGACGGGCGTCTTTCCCTCCAATTATGTCAAACCACGAGACTCGGCCTCAGAGGTGAGAGCTCGGTCAGAACATATGAGCTAAACCAGAACTCTACATGTGTCTTAAGGTGAATATTCGTAATGATTGTTGTTGAAACTTTGTCTCTAGGCTTTGGGACCAGCAGGGAAGACGGGCAGCCTGGGTAAGAAACCAGGTGAGCTTCCAGTGACTAATGCTGTCAATAGTTGTTTCACTTCAATTTCAAAATGAAAGCCAAATACTGAACCTCATCTTCTTCTTTCTCTCTCTCTCCATCAGAGATCGCTCAGGTGATCGCCCCCTACAGTGCGACAGGAGCAGAGCAGCTGACGTTAGCTCCGGGACAGCTCATCCTCATCAGGAAAAAAAACCCGGGGGGCTGGTGGGAGGGCGAGCTCCAGGTATACGAGCACAATCTCTGAATACATGCACAGAAATGTTCATCATGCAACATACACAGAGTTTATTCATATCTAATATTGAAGTAGTTTGATTTAGATTTTTACCTCTTTATTGTATGTCATGTTTATTACGGGAATGTGAGGACTCATGCGTCCTGTGTTCTGATTGGCTCAGGCTCGGGGGAAGAAGCGCCAGATTGGTTGGTTTCCGGCCAACTACGTGAAGCTGCTCAGTCCCAGCACCAGCAAGACGACGCCCACAGAGCCCACCCCTCCAAAACTGGTTACAGCTGGCACGGGTCCTCACACAGGTACTCTCACAAAATACATACACGTGTACTGTCTTTAATATCCTGCAGCTGCCTCCGCAATACGCTGGGGAAAACACAGTGAATCACAGGGTTCCTACGCAGTATGGAAAAATATTTATTGCCCTTTATTGCCCCCCCCCGGTCCTGCAGTGGTGTGTCAGGTGATCGGCATGTACGACTACGTGGCCCAGAACGACGACGAGCTGGCCTTCATGAAGGGTCAGGTGATCACGGTGCTCAACAAGGACGACTGTGATTGGTGGAAGGGAGAGCTCAACGGGAGGGAGGGTCTGTTCCCCAGCAACTACGTCAAACTCACCACAGATACCGACCCGAGCACGCAGTGTGAGTACACACGCACACACACGCACGCACACACACACACACACACACACACACACACACACACACACAACCTCACATGAACATACTCGATAGGAACAGTGTAACACTCACACACCCCAGAGCCAGGTGTGGAGATGCTGTCCTCTCTCTGTGATTGGTTTCACCGTGACACTCCTTTGGGCCTCTTTGATAACCTCCCTGTCATGCAACACCTCTGGGTGGTGTTTGTATAGTGTGTATGTGCATGCATGTGCGCGTGTGCGTGTGCGTGTGTGCGTGTGCGTGTGTGTGTGTGTGTGTGTATTTCCTTCAGTGTAAAAGTGTTTCCCTTCTTCCTGCATGTGTCCCTTCAGCATGATCCACCATAGACTGAGAGTTTCTAGAGCTGAGCGGAGAGACAAAATGTGTCTTTTTACGATAGTAAATATTATAAAAACATTATTTATAAGATTCTAATACAGACATATTAGGACACATGAGTACCGTCAGTCCTGCAAATACAGCTAATCATATCGTTCCATTGTTTTACAAAACTAAAAGCTTCTTATAATGACAAAACTGAAACATATCATTCGTAAAGTAAACATATTCTTACTGTTCTGCCGATAGAAGCTTCTTCACACTGCTCGCTCTAGATCCTCTATTTCTATGCTAGGTTAGAGCACACCTCCACACTCTCTGTCTTGCTGCACGCTCCACCCACCTAGCGCCCGATTGGTTGTTGTTGTTGTTGTTGTTTTGTTTAGTTGTTTTTGTTGATGTTGTTGTTGTCGTCCTCTCTCTAGGATCATATCATTACCCAGAACCCCCCTCTCCTCAAAGCCCTCAAAGAGACCCACTAGGCCACGCCTACTAGGCCACTCAACCAATGGGACAGCAGCAAGAGGTCACATGACCCGGAAATGGCGACTCTCCACCAATAGAAGCCAGAGACAGACAGACAGACAGACAGACTGTAACGTTAAAAAAGAGAACTCTGTCTGTGCTCGGCTCTGACTGGACTTGGCCAAAACTCTGTTTATCTAAGGCTCTGGCTCCAAACAGCACTGTTCCAGCAGGAGGGAGATCAATAGTCAGGACTTTCTTCTTCTTCTCTTCTCCTCCCGTCTTTTTAATCCTTCTTCTTCTTCTCTTTCTGTTTTAACGGTTCAGAAAGGCGTGTTAGATAAGGGAGGGGGAGAAGAAGAAGAAAAGGGAGGAGAGACAAAGACTATTGAGCTCCTTTCTCTCAGATTGGACTGATGAACATGTTTTTGACTGGATCACAGTGACTGTACACACACACTCTCACACACACACACACACACACACACATACGTCCACACACACGTTAACATGCGTCCATACACGCAGCCCTGTCGTAGCGTGGTACAGTGGATAGTGGGTCATTTTGTGGCTTTATGGGAGATTCTGTCATTAGAATCAGTAGCTCAGCTCATCCCGCTCCCTCCTGTAATTTGTTTTATATTTCTTTAACCTCCCATTGGTTGGGCAGCTTCATTCACCTGTCAATCAAAGGCGCTGGCTCCCCCCCATCCCCTCACTAACCCGCTCCCTCCCCACAGCTTCACAGAAAGACCCACTATCTGCTGGAGGACAAGTCTCAGTGTCAGAGTCTCCTCTCCTCTCTTTACATCTCCTCTCCTCAAAGCCAAAGACTCCTCCTTCTCTTCTCCTCCTCCCCCCGGAGAGGAGAGGAAACGAGGCAGTATTGAGACGCGTCCCACAGCAGTTGAGTGCTAAGTTTCAACCCAGGGTGCAGCTCCCTTCTATGGTTTTCCAGCTAGCCTGCTTCTCCTCTTCCTCCTCCTCCTCCTCCTCCTCTTCCTCTTCTCTTTCTCTCTGCTAGGGAAGGAGGCATAGAAGGGAGCGAGCAGCTGGAATGGGACTCAGCCCCGTAGCTCAGGGCTGTAAATGGAAAGCCATGCTGTCACTGCTTAGCATACGAGCTAACCAAATTACACGCACACACATGTAAAATGCAACATGGTACAGAGAGTTTGCACATGACCTGAAACAGTGTGAACACACACACACACACACAGTGATAATGTTTTTATCCGTTGTAGTTTTAACATTCTGAATATGTATTAACTTTAACTGATCAGTTTTATGTTCCGTTGTTGTTATTTTTGTTTACATGTTTATTGTTTTGTCTGTTGCTATGAGGATGAGATGCTGTCACACCGAGACTGGGATGATGAACATTTACACACAAGACAGAAAACGAAATGTAGGGCTGGAACTATTTGTCCAAAAAAAAAGAAAATGGCCGTCGTCAGATCTTTGAATCATTCCAGTTAAAAGAATATTTTAACATTTTGTGAAATGCATTTATTTGCTTTCTTGATCAGTGTTAAATGAGAAAATCAACGACACTCTCATGTCTGTCTGTTAAGTGTGACGCTACAGCCAGGCAGTGATTAGCTTAGCTTAGCTTAGCATACAAGCGGAGGCAGTTGTAAACGGCTAGCAAAATAATCCTAAAACACCTCTAAAGTCAGCATTTTAACTCCCGTAAAACTACATGTTTTTACATTTGTGTTTGTGCAGAGATGAAACAAAAGTACAAAGTTAATTTAAGAGTATTATTGTTAGCTTGTGTATTTTGGAGCTCTGGAAAGAGCCATATGAGCTGCCTCCAGTTTTTATGCTAAGCTAAGCTAATCAGGCTCTAACTCCGTATTTAACGTACAGACGTGATGTTGATCTTCAAATCTCATAAGAAACCGATAAGCATATTTCCTAAAATGACAAAGTCGTCCTTTAAATAGCTCAGCTGGTTTTTAGTTGTGGCTCAACAATCACAAACTAGTGATATCTGTTTTTAAGTAATTTGAGCTTTACCTCCTCGAATCCTCCACACTGTGATGCACCTTTTGAGTGTTTTAGCTCGTTGTCACCAGACTTCATGCACACAAAAAGATGATTTTAAGTTTGCTTTTCCCGCCTGCTCTGCAAAACCTACTGTATAAAATAATCATGCATCAATTCACCCCTACGAGTCGTTAAAAAACTGTGAAGTTTTAAACTCCTACTAGATAAAACCATCCACGCCGAGAAGCTGTCACGACTCAGATGTTGAAGCTGCATTTTATTTTTAACAATTAATTCCCATTAAATGTAATTAGCTTAAGATCCTCACAGCGCTGCTGCGAGTCCGCTGAAACATCATCAGGTTATCAGGTCTGTGTTGAGCGACAGCGAACTAACCAACAGCATAGTCCCACTTCAAAGTAATATACATATATACTGTACGTTACCGCCCGGTGTATGTTCTGCATTTCCCACAGCAACAGACGAGTGTTATACTGGCGGCCATATTACATTTGTATTGTTTGTGTTTTTGTTTATCCAGATGACAGTATTTTTTAATGTTTACCTTCAGAAACACAAACAATTATTGAACTACGCAACATTTTTTTATACAACAAGCAATAGAGTTCTTATTATCGTGTTATTAACCTGCTTGGATCCCATTGGCTCCTCGAGTGTGTCAGTATTGGAGGTGGAGGTCTGTGATTGGGCGATGAGTCAAAGGCCGTCGGTTGGTAAACAAAGCTGAGACTGGAGGCCCTCATTTTGGGTTTTGGGAGATAAATATAAACAGGTCGGGGGTTTCTTTCAGTTTGGTAACCGATGGTCGAGACTTCCTCACAGTCGGAGTATTTTAGGTTTGAACAAAGACCTGCCAAGACCAGAGCCATGCAGCAACATCACACGTCCTAATAATGCCTGTTACTACACGCCAACACTCCCACCTGCAGACATCTTCGTCCCTATTAGCATTACCTTCACATCATTTTGGGGACTGCAGGTGGAAACAGACCAGACTCTGGATTTTTTAACAACTTTTAACAGAACACACACACACAGGTTGCTCTGAAGCGTCGCTCTGGTCTATCTGGTCTGTTTAAAAACACACATAAATGAAAGCTGTGTATGATCTATAGTTAATCTAATGAATGGTAACGGTTGATGCTTCATGGGGATTATAAATAGCAGCTCTGATGAACGGACGAATGGATTAACAGCCAAATGTAACCAGACTGCACTTGGTGTCGAGAGAGTGAGTGAGTGAGTGAAAACGACGCATGAATGGTCAGACGGATACACAAAGGAAGGAAGAGGATACTTGAATGAGCGAATGAATGCGGTAAAACAATGTCCCGAGGTTTTATTGGTGGAGATTTTGATGAAGCGGTTGAATCTGACTGGTCCTGATGATTAAATGCTCTGAGACAGACTGCAGCCGACTGGCCTCGTTACTCTCGCACACACACACGCACACACACACACACACACACACACACACACAGTTACTCAGACTTGTAGTGTACAATCTATCTGTCTTAAATGTAAAGAAGCCTCCTGTTTAACTGGCGTTTGTTGATAAAGTTTTGAATTTAACACTTACGGGCCTCTTTTAATAGTTAGTTAAACAAATATTAAAAACAAAAATACGTAAAATTCATGTATTAAGTTTGTTAATAGTGAGCTAAATGACTTAAAGCTACATTTATCAATATTTTTAATCAATCTTGAGCATTTTTGCAGCTGTTTTCAGCCTTTAAAGGCTGAAGAGATGATTTTATAAGGCATTAATATATCACAGCTGTGTGTCTGCCAGCTTGTTTTGTTCCTTAAAAAACTGAAATGTTAGCACATCTAAATCTTTCTTTTGGACATTAGTAAACTATTGATAACTGCAGCAGAGTTCATTCACATCTTAGTCTGTTTGTGGAGAGAAATCAACTGATTCCACTGCAGATCTGAGTTGATAGCAAATTCTAAAAAGCCTCCAACAATTCAGCACTCAGCTTAAAACTATTTTAGGCAATAAAAGTCGTAAATATCTTCATATATACCTCACTGTTAGTGCAGTTTCACATCAATATCCAGGTAGTTTCTGCTTTCTACAGTCAAAACTGAAGCCGTATTAAGAAGCTTCTTTGTATATTTAGACGTAAAAAAGAACCACTCTCAAAAATATGAACTTTTAAATAAACATTCCTCTTTAACTTCTACATGTTTACACACTTATGTTGGACTTCTTACTGAAAGAAATGCACATAAAATCACAGCTTCACTGAACACAGACTCACAGACGTTTGACTCAAACTTTGCTCCAGAGCGCTCCGCTGTCCTCAGGTACGTATTGTGTTGGTGATGTATGAATACAGGTGTAACAGATGTTTATTTATTTTCTGTTCCTTGCAGGACGTTTGATTGACGGCTGTGTGTGTGTGTGTGTGTGACGTCTGTCTTTCAGGGTGCGCTGACCTCCACCTGCTGGACATGCTGAGTCCCATGGAGAGGAAGAGGCAGGGCTACATCCACGAGCTCATCGTCACCGAGGAGAACTACGCCAACGACCTGCAGCTCGTCACTGAGGTGCACGCGCACATACGTCTTCATGCGGCGTCGATGACTTATGTGTACTGTATTTACATCAATACAGAAATGTGTAAAGATACGTATTAATGCCCGTGTTTTTGATTGATATCGGTCTCTGTGTGTTCAGATCTTCCACAAACCTCTGTTGGAGTGCGAGCTGCTGACGGAGAAGGAGGTGGCCATGATCTTCGTCAACTGGAAGGAGCTCATCATGTGCAACATCAAACTGCTCAAGTAAAGAGAAACACACCGAACACACTATTTGAAATATAATCCTTTTTAGGTTTTCCCTGATAAAATCCCAGAAGACCAAACTTCCCATCATCTCTCTCTCTCTCTCTCTCTCTCCCTCTCTCCCCCTCCCTCCCTCCTGCAGGGCTCTGAGAGTGAGGAAGAAGATGTCAGGTGACCGGATGCCCGTGAAGATGATTGGTGACATCCTGACCAACCAGCTGCCTCACATGCAGCCATACATCAGGTTCCGTCTGTCTCTTTATAAACGCTTGTAATGTAAGTGTCATTGTTTGTCTAACTCTGTGATGATTTTATTTTGTGTGTGTGTTTGTTTTTGTGTTCAGGTTCTGTTCGTGTCAGCTGAACGGAGCCACGCTGATTCAGCAGAAAACCGACGACAGCCCGGAGATCAAAGACTTCCTGAAGGTACAAAAGTACACGAACACACACTTTATGTGTAGTATTTAACTTTGTGAGTGAGGAACAGAGGGTTATGTCTGTTTGAATACAGTTTCCTTTATGAACTGAGGTTAATTCAACACTCTGCATGAATTATTAAAAGGCACAACGAGTAGAGTGTGTCGGTTGCCCTCTTCCCTGGTTCAACGAGGGTTATTCAGGGTTAAAAGGGTTAAAAACAGCAACATCTATTCCTATAAATCATGACCCGGTTACTCCAAATAATCCACATATGTGAGCAGTTCCTTTAACTTCAGACATTAGGAAAAGGATTCACTCAGCGTTTTATAGATATAATTTTTATTTTACAAATGAAAAGTCCACTCAAGCGTGAAAAGCACTGATTTCTCTCTCTCTCTCTCTCTCTCTCTCTCTCTCTCTCTCTCTCTCTCTCTCTCTCTCTCTCTCTCTCTCTCTCTCTCTCTCTCTCTCTCTCTCTCTCTCTCTCTCTCTCTCTCTCTCTCAGAGGTTGGCGATGGATCCCCGGTGTAAAGGGATGCCTCTGTCCAGCTTCCTGCTCAAACCCATGCAGAGAGTCACACGCTACCCGCTCATCATCAAGAACGTACGTCTCTCACACACACACACACACTGAAGGACGAGTTGCGACTTTAAAAAAAATCACTTCTGATGTACTTTCTATTCCCTCGGTTACAGATCATAGAAAACACTCCGGAGTCACATCCAGACAACAGCCATCTGAAGGCTGCCCTGGAGAAAGCAGAGGAGCTGTGCTCACAGGTGAACACACACACACACACACACACACACCCCTTAAGATAAGACAGAGCTTTGTTTATCCTGCAGTGCAAAGTAGGAAAGAGTGCAAATATAAAATATCAACGAGGTGCAAAATCAATGAGGTGCAAAGCCAAAACACAACAAGTGTCCCCCCGACGAAGAACCCAGTGAAATCCCTCCACAGAACTTTGGATTCATGTGTGTCTGAGTTTATGTCGGTAAAAATCTGTTTGTATATATGTGATACCTTTAACAATATTTTTTTAACGTGCAAACAAATAAAGTGTGTGTGTGTGTGTGTGTGTGTGTGTGTGTGTGTGTGTGTGTGTGTGTGTGTGTGTGTGCGTGTGTGTTTAGGTGAATGAGGGCGTCAGGGAGAAGGAGAACTCGGATCGTCTGGAGTGGATTCAGGCTCACGTCCAGTGTGAAGGCCTGTCTGAGGTAACTGTAACACACACACACACACACGTGTTTGCATTGTGTACTACACACCAGCTACACACTGACAACATGCAGCTGAATGAATGAATCATTGATCACTTTATGTTAAATGATTTCTGTAGATCTCATCTGAACAAATATTAACACATGAATAAGTACAGACAACCAGCAGCTAATTATTTTTAATATTTATCCTTAATCGATGCAGGATAGGTTGGATAATAACTCCCAGTTTTATAGAACAACAGCAACAAAATATCAAGAACAGACTCATATTAAATCTATAAAAAGATGTGTATTACATTTGAAAATGTCACTTTAGCCTCTGGTATTAATCATAATGTTAATGTTAATTAAAATAATCACCTTGTCCGTCTCTGTCCTTCAGCAACTGGTGTTTAACTCCGTCACCAACTGTCTGGGTCCCAGGAAGTTCCTCCACAGCGGGAAGTTGTTTAAAGCCAAGAGCAGCAAGGAGCTCTACGGCTTCCTGTTCAATGACTTCCTGCTGCTGACTCAGGTGATCTCACGCTGCTGCTTACTTCTGCTGCGCCACAGTTCAGACGCAACATGTGACCACTGTAGTTCCTTTTTTCAGATTAAGATTTTTAAAACGAGCGATCGGTTTACGAAACACGTCGTTAGAGATTAAAACAAACGTTTTTGGCTTGTGACCCCTCACAAAAACCACAACCCCTTTGATTTTATTTATTTAATCGCACATAAAATAAGAATCAGAATCATCTTTAGTGGATCTCTTTGTTTTGCATCTCTGACAATATATTACATAGAAATATAAAGCTGGACAGATAAAAGTAAAGAATAGACAGGACTTATGTACCAGGTACAGTAGAGCAAATATATATATATATACTTTATATATATACTTTTTATATATATATATATATATATATATATATATATATATATATATATATATATATATATATATATATAAGTAACAATGACCAACAATAAAATAAGAATATAACTAAACATTATAAATAATCAGAATATGCTCGGGAGCCTAAAAAGCTTATCACAGGTCTCCCCCAATTCTGATTTAAATGATAAAATAAAATAAACTGAATAAATGAACACTAAATAATAGAAAAACATAAAGCCATTAGAAAAAAATTAATAATTCCACGAAAATAACCTTTTTTAAATTTATTTTTTATTTTTGAAAATTAATACAAATTTGGTTTGAAGAACTCCTTTATTCTTCTCAATCATCTTTATTATTTATTATCATTGGAGAGCGTTTAGAAGGGGCCGGACCCCAAACTGGGAACCAATGGAAGTACAGAAGAACTTACTGTATCTAATTATAAGGTAATAAAAACAATAATCTAATAATTAAAGTAGAATAATACATCACAGATGAGGGTCATTTTGTTTTGCAAAACAAGCACTTTTGCTTCTGATTGATTATTTCTAGATGGTAGTATTAGTACTTTAACTGCAGTAAATAATCAGAATACTTTATGAAACATGTTTCCCGTTTCTACATCCGTCTCTCTCTCTCTGTTCTTCTCTCAGGTGACCAAACCTTTGGGCTCGTCGGGCTCGGACAAAGTCTTCTCCTCGAAAACACACCTGCAGTACCGCATGTACAAGACGGTGAGACGACACACACACACACTGTTAAACACACACGAAGCTTCACACACTCGTGTGGCTCTTAAAGTGAAGAAGAGTTTCTCTTGAATAGAAATGTATCTCTAACTACTACTTCACTCTTTCTTGTCTCTTTCAGCCGATCTTCCTGAACGAAGTGTTAGTGAAGCTGCCGACGGACCCGTCAGGAGATGAACCTCTGTTCCACATCTCTCACATCGACAGAGTTTACACACTCAGAGCTGAGAGTATCAATGAAAGGTAATAGAAACACACATGGGTTGACACGTTTAGATATATGCAACTTCAGTATTTCTCAGTTATGGCCATCATTCCTAATCTTTGGAATGATATTTTACTGCTTCATGTATTGTCTCTGGTCTCAAAATGTCTGAAGTTAAATTAAAAAGCATGTTTTCTTGTTTGTTTTTGTGTTTGCAGGACGGCGTGGGTTCAGAAGATTAAAGCCGCTTCAGAACTCTTCATTGAGACGGAGAAGAAGAAGAGAGAGAAGGCATATCTAGGTGTGTTTTCGTTCCTCCGTCCTGAGTGTTTTCTTTCAAAACAAACATTTTAACAGATTGATTTCTTCGTCTCTTTGTCTCAGTTCGTTCTCAGAGAGCCACGGGGATCGGGAGGCTGATGGTCAACATCGTGGAGGGAATCGAGCTCAAACCCTGTCGCTCCCACGGTACGTACACACGTTTAATTATGTATCTTTATGAAAACATGTATTTAAAAAGTTTACATTTTCTTTCCTGTTGAGCTAGAAATTGCTTCTTCATCGCTCTTTAAAACTCTTTATCTCACCTTTGACGTGTAAACGCCACATTTACCAAAAGCCCAAAGCGTGACTTGCTTTGGTTTTTCACTCGACTCGTTGTGTTTTTTATTATTTTCATTTGTGTATTTGAGTTGAATAAGATGAAAACAACCAAAATAAACTAAACCAACCAAGAGTTGAAGTTCTCTTTCAATAATCTAACTTGGCTGAAGTGTTAACTGTTTGTTATAAATATAAATAACATAAATAATTGTGTGTCTTTGCAGGAAAGAGTAACCCATACTGTGAGGTAACCATGGGTTCACAGTGCCATATCACAAAAACATTACAGGTATTCTTCTCTTTACAGCACATTCACGTTTTATATTTACTTCTGTTTCATTACTGTCAAAAGATTAAGAGACATTTACAAAGTTTGTTATTGACTCTTCCGTCTCTTATTCTGTGATCCTCCTTTAGAGACTAATACACCTAAATAATCTGTAGTTATTAATAAATACCTTTAATGTAAGTGGTCATGTCGCTCACTCTGCTGTTTCTCTCTGCAGGACACGTTGAATCCAAAGTGGAACTCCAACTGTCAGTTTTTTATAAAGGACCTTGAGCAGGACGTCCTGTGTGTCACTGTGTTTGAACGAGACCAGTTCTCACCCGACGGTCAGTCACAGTAACTGATGTTCATTATTTTATGTGTTTCCATCACACGCTCTCTTTTTGACTTTCTCCTCCTCCGTCTCCCCCCCCCGTCAGACTTCCTGGGCAGGACAGAGATCCGGTTGGCTGAAATAAAGAAGGACCAGGGCTCTAAAGGACCAATCACCAAGCGGTTGCTGCTCCACGAGGTTCCCACGGGAGAGATCGTGGTCAGGCTGGACCTCCAGCTGTTTGAGGAACCGTAGAAAGAAACCTGGACAGGATCCTACTGGACTGGACTGTATCTAAGAGATGTGGACCAGACAGTCGGGCCGGGTCAGACTGGACTGGATTCTCTTAGTTTGGTCCGGTTCAGTTTCTGAGAGTTTATTGGGGCCCAACAGCAAAGGGCCCCGATAACAATAACACAAATGCATTTTTAATGGTAACTTTCAGTGAATTTAGGAGCAATCTGCAGACGTAAATAGACAAAGTAATAAAATAAAACACCGTCAGAAGACATGTTAGGGAAGCAAAATAGCACAAAATCTCAAATTGAACCAATGTCTCTCCTTAATATTCAACTAAAAACCGGACGTCTGCAGGTTCTGATGTCTCCTAATGTCTTACAAACACTTTAAAGTCTTGAGTTATATATTACTGGTCTTAAAAATGTCTTTAAAGACGAGCAGCTCTTATAAATGACTCCATCGTGCTAATTAGCTTAGCGTAAAGCATGATGGTGTACTACCAAGACCTGTTTCTATTACAGTCCAGTCCACGTCTGTCCTCCCTCCAGTCTGGTCCACTTCGGTACTCAGTCCATTTAATCCAGTCCAGTCCTCAGCCGGGTCTTTAATGTTTTCTCTTCCTCTGCTTCATCAGACAGTCTCCAACACTCCAGTGACAATCCCAGCCCTCCTTTTAGTCCCAACGAACCTGTGTGTGTGTGTGTGTGTGTGTGTGTGTGTGTGTGTGTGTGTGTGTGTGTGTGTGTGTGTGTGTGTGTGTGTGTGTGTGTGTGTGTGTGTGTGTGTGTGTGTGTGTGAGAATGTTTGTGTGTGTGTCTCTCTTGATGGACAGGCTAATTAAAGGTACATTTTTATTTAATTTTCTTTTAACGTCAAGTCTTAAGTTAAACTCCTCAGGCTTTCAGCTGCAAGGCTCTGCATCTAAAGGGACTTTTTGATTTTCCATCTGTATTAGACCGTCACTGAACACTTGCCACATTATCGCAAAAAAATGAAGAAAATAAAGCTAAATATGCACAGGTTTCATGAGAAATGCTAACGATGCTAAGTAGCTGAAAAAGTAGACGTATTTTACCCCAATATGTGACAAGTGTCCCGTGTGAATTGACATCAAAATGTCCCTTTTACATGTATAATAATAACAATAGTACTGCTGAAACAAAGGCGCACAGGGAACGGGTGTGCCCGCTATCAGTTGTCGAGAAGAATGTCTTAATCTTTCTTATTTTTGTGATGTTGGACGCACACTGGGGGTTGTAGTTTTTAGGTGATTTCTGTCACACATCTCACCTCTGTTGTGTTGTTGCTGCTGTGTGGAGGCGTCACAGTGGGCGTCACTATGCAGGGGGAGGAAAAGCCCTGAAAGAACCAAGTGGGGGGGGCCCAGAGCTGCATAGGGGCCCTCGAAAAAACATGCTTAGGTACTACATGTATTTTATAGGAACAGCCTTTTAGAAAACACACGCTAACCCTGAGCAAGCTCCATGAAAAATAAAATGAAGTTTCGCTGTGCGTCGGCACTCCCAGCACTTTGAAAACACACACACACTGTCGTGCACAGCAGGACTCGACTGAACAACGTTCCGCAGCGGCCATTTTGAATAGTCAAGGAAGGATATGTCACAAGAATGTAACGTATACAATGGTGAAATGAATATTATCACTCCCCGAGCACTGTCATTGTAAGCTTCCTGATAGGAGGAAGTAGTGCATTGGTGGGGGACTACTTTCAGCGGTGGATTAATACACATTTGGTAGTGCAGGAACATCAGTGTGTGGCTCATTGATGTGTTTTTAAAAAGAGGAAGAAGATAAACACAGACAGTCCTTGTTAGTAGGATCAACTAAATATAGATTATCATCGGTCCTTATCTTCAAAACGTTCAGAATAAAAAGCTGTAATGGCGGATTTAAAATTAGCATTAGCTGGCTAACTAGTTAGCTACAAGCTGCACCGATTCAGCTCATTATAGATCCAAATATTTAACGTAATTTAGAACTAATTCCTCCAGTTATTGTCACTATTTTTTAAAAGAAGCATATCATTCACTGAATTATCATTGTCGAAAAAGTTACTTTGAAGTAATCTTTCCCAACACGAGTATTCAAAATGGCCGCTGCACCAGCCGGTTGGACAGATCAGCGTTTGCCAGTCTTCATCCCTGTAAACCTCCTCCTCCTCCCCAGACTACTGAAACTGATCCAGTTTGAACCCGTTCTCACTGTCTCTACCCTCCAGGTTGTGTATAATACTACTGCTCTCTGAGAGTTAATATATGAGTGCTACGTGGGGGCGATGGAGGCGGCCTGCTGTTAATTATCACTGTAGAAGAAGAAGATGTACTTTGTTGTCTTTCAATGTTCAGAATAAACTTCGGTTGGACCAAGACTGAAGTGGTCTGTGTTCATGTTTCTGTGCAGAGATTATAAAGAAATAAGAGACTAAACAAAACCTTCTTCATGATACATTTTATTTATTTAGTCTGACTTTTACTGTTATTGTTCTTTTCTTAGGAAATCCTGAAAATGAACCCTTTCAGACACATTCAAATCCGTCAAATTAAACAATTTTATGTAAATAATTATTGTCTCACTGAACCCCAAAAAGTGGGTGGGAACCACTAGGTCACATGGAAAAACAACTTTGTTATGCTTTCTATTGTTTTACTTTACTTGATGGAGAAGTTATGCAAGTCAAAATCAAACGAACAAGATCCAAATAACAAAAAATATGTAATATATGGATACTTTAATAATGCAAAACAAGATTCTTAATATCAAAGACACATCAATTATTGTTAATAATAAAAGAGGAACAATCAACGGAAGTAATGTGTTCCGGAAGTTCTTATTAATCTGCTATGAAGTGTAAATCTGAGGTACAACAAATTTGACATTTGACAACTGACAGTTGAGTTTCAACCAGGTTTGACTCTGACTGACATGGCACGTGACACTTGTGGCCCACATGCCTAAAAAAGAAAATGACTCACAGAGGTTGTGTTATATTGAGCCACAGCAGGTTGGGACATGACTATCACCTGCAGTCTGTCTGTACGGACCCAAGACTTGGTCCTCTCCCACCCGTTCAGTCCAATGTGGAAATACTCTTTACTTTCAGTGTGATGTTCAAAGAACACGAGGTGTGGATTGTTATTGTTCTGTGTTGTGCTGGCACGTGCAGTAAAAGAGGGCGTTGTCTGAACTAATCCAACTAATCTGTGTCAAAGCTGATGAATTTAGCCACAAACACCGGAAGTTAGCCAACGCTTCCTTCAAAATAAATGCGTTACATTTGGAGGACGTGGTGGAGGAAGGAGGAGGAATGATTAAAAAGGTATCATGACGAAATACATTTTTATTTTTCAAATACGTTTTTATGTTTTGTTATTACTTTAAATTATTCAATAACTGTTTGCAGAAATGTGTGTTATGGACCAACACATTCTCAAGAGTTTGTCAATGAGGCTTTTATTTTGACATCCGTGGACGGAAACACGTTCGTCTTCTTCTGTGGTGTCTTGCCACCAGTGTTCGGAGGCTTTAAGTAGAGAGCTTTATGTAACATCAGTAGCAATTCCGTAAAAACACTCAGGACTGCTCTACTAAACATGAATATATCAGCTGACGTTGTTTTGTGCATCTTAATTAACCGTTGAAATATTCCTCTGAGTCTAAAGCGACAACAACAACAACAGAAACAGTGTCATGGTGGCGGACGCAGAGCGGCAGGACATTTAGTCCTTTCACAGAGCGACGCTTACCAAAGAGTTACTTATATAAATAAATACATTATTTGCTACAGCTACAGCTGCTCTTCTTTTTTATTTACACAATCATGGCTGCTGCTTTGTTCAGAAGAGGAACAGGATTATGTGTAAGTATTTTTATTTGATTTGACCACCAAGTGTGTGAAAGCATGATGCATTCATAATATTATTATTATATTCACATAAAAACACGAATAATTTATGCAGTTGCATTCAATGCACACTTAAACTCTGTGTATCATCTGCTGTAAATAAAATGTACTTTTCTCTGAAAGTAAACACTGAAAATAATAACATTGACTGTCAAGAAGTTAATCTTAAAAGGACAAAAGTATTATAACTAAACACACAAAACCATTGACTGTGGACAAATATAAGATAATACATTTTTATGTAGCAGTCCAGTGTTTTGAATTCCTGAAAATCCCACTATTTCAAACTAGAATCAAGTTTGCCATCTGACACCAGCACGTGTGTGTGCGCGTGCGTGCGTGTGTGTGTGCGTGTGTGTGTGCGTGTCCAGTGTATTCACAGGGAGATGTGCAGACTTGTATGGAGGCCACAGACCGCATTGTTCAGCTCCAAACCATCAGACAGAAAACAACCACGCAGGACACACATCAGTAAGACAAACACACGGTCTGTCTGATGTCCTGTGAGGGTTTTATCTCCACAGTGTTTTTTTATATTCATATGTTATTCCTTCTACAAACACACGGGTTTCTGCTAGTTGTATTAATACAATAAACCATCACAATACACTGTATTGTCTATCAATTGAGAAACAGTTTGTGGATAAATGACCAGACATGACTGTCTGTATTTTTACACCAGCCTCTACTGAAGTGTGTCTTCTGTCTCTGACAGAGAAAGCTAAGCCTCAGCCAGCAGTGGATGTCGCTAAACTCATGGAGGAGCTCTTCCCCCAGCGCAGACCGAGCACAGCGCCACCTGTTGGTAAAGATCAGCACATGCAGGATGTTCTGTATGGCAGCGTGTCAGAATGAAGCCTCGGTCATGAACGGCGTAAACATAATTCCAGATTTATATATTTTTTCCTGTCAACACAGCAGGTGACGGTAATTCACAGCTGCAGAAAGAGCTGGTTTTGGATTTTGACGTATCGTTTATTGTCCCGGCAAATATGAAGATTAAGAGGATTAAATGTTTTGGGGATTTGTGAGCCCCTTCTTCATCATACATACATGCTTTTACACGTCTCATTTGTTGCTTCCTGTTTTAAACTCTATAAACGAGTAGAGTAATAATGTCCATAGATTGGGGAACAGGCTCTTTAGTTGCCTGAAGGACAGTTGAGTTAGTTAATTAATTGAACCCCTCGAACGCTGATTTGTTCTGCTTGTTCCTGTCTGTGCTCAGTGGTCTTACTTGTCCCGTTTCCCCTCCTCTTCCTCTTCCTCTCCCCTTCCTCCTACAGCCCAGCCTACCAAACCTCCTCCCGCCTCCTCTATGAATGTCTCCGCCTCCAATGTTCCTCCTTTGTCAAAGACGGAGCCGGCTGCTTCTAGTGTTATACCGGTTGATGCTCATAGTCTTCCCACTGTGACCGTTCCTACGACCTCAGGTTCCTCTCCAACCGGCACAACATCTGCATCTTTAGCATCAGGAGCAGCTGCAATAGAAAGCCAAACAATAGAAGCCAACGTAGAAACGGCTCCAGAGCCAGTAGAGCTCAAAACCGCCACACAGCTGCCTTTATCGGATCACGTGGTGGAGAAGATCGCAGAGACATCATCTTGTCCTGCTGCTCCAGTAGAACCCTTAATAGAAACCACAATAGAACCAGCAGTAGAAACCAGCCATTGTACCGAGGGACCACTAGAAACCAGAGCTGCTGTTGTTGAGGGTCCAGTGGAGTCTACGATAGACGTCACAGTAGATGTAGCAGCTCAGGAAGTAGAAACCAAAATCACAGACTCAGGTCCTGTTTACCTCTCGCATGCCGCCGAAGTAGAACCTTTAATAGAAACCACAGTAGAACCAGCAGTAGAGGCCAGCGCCTCTCCTGTTTCAGCAATAGAAACCGAAGCAGCTGACAACCTCGATGCGATAGAAGCCGAGGCCGCCGTCGTGATGGAGGCCATGCTGGGCTCTGAGCGAGGGCCGACTCCGCCACGGGATGATGTTCGAGGAGCAGAAAAAGAGTCCGAGGTGGAGCAGCTGGGTGACGTCTTGGAGGCCATGAGTCTGGAGTCCGTGACTCTGGCTGAAGTCGAGGCCTCCTTGAGAACTCTGGAGAGTGAATCCCTGAGCGAAACCACGAGTTATCTGGAGAAGGAAGCCGGATTTGTCGGCAGAGAAATGAAGACGGAGGTGGAGGACGCAGTGCCGTCTGAAGAGGCGACCGAGGCTTCGTCTCTGGCTGAAGCTGAAGCTCTGTCTGAAGATCTGGAGGTAGACGCTCTGATGGAGGAGCTGCTCTTTTCCGTTCCTGGTCCTGTAACCGGGACAACGGGAGGTCTGATTGGTCGGGAGGCTGTGAGAGCGGATACTTTGGATGGTATGTTGGAAGGTGTGGAGGCGTTAGGAGGAGCAAAAACCTGATCCCAGTCTTTCAATCTGCAAGAAAGTTTATGAGCCGACTTTTCTAAACCCTCTTAAGACTTAAGAAATAGATTGTGTTGGTTGAAACTGAGATAAAGTGGAATCAGTCTTCTGTTTCTGGGGATGTTACCACAGCAGCGGTTTCCTCCGGGTCAGTCGACGTCGAAACAGCGGCTGCAGATGATCATCTGGCCTCTCTGGAGGAGGTGCTGCTGCTGGAGGAGGAGGAGGAGGAGGAGGAGGAGGAGGAGGAGGGAGATGAAGATGGAAAAGGGAAACACGCGGGTAAATAAACATGCAGATACAGACAGTCACAGGTCACATCGGACAAGTGAAGAAGAAAAAGAGATTGTTAAATAGTCTGTTTCATAAAGTATAGTATTGTTGTCATGTATTTTCCAGATTTAGATCCAGTACAGAGACTCTTCTTGGAGAAGATCAAAGAATACAACAACATGCGCAGGTAGAGAGACGAAAGAAGTGGTGTGAAATATAACTGTTTGAAATGGGATTTATTTAAAGTCTTTGAGGTTTTATTTTATTGTGCTAAATGTTTAAATCTGTGTACCATGTGACTTTGAGTACTTTCATGTTAATTATTTATGCTGCAGTTTAGCCTTTTAGCCTCTCTTGAAAAGCTGATAATGGATTTCAAGAGACTTCCTGTTTAAAAGTTTAAATGATTAATTTCACCACATGGTGAGTTAAAGATATAATATTGGAGGGAAAATGTGACGTTTATTAAATTCCCCTCATCTTCTATCTCCTCTTCCTCTTGAGGTTGAATGGAGGACTGTTGGAGGCGGAGCCAGACTACAAAAAATACCTTTCAGAGGAGACGACGAAGCTCCAGAGACTTTATGGAGGAGGAGACCTGAGCAGCTTCCCTCAGTTCACCTTCACCGGTGAGAGAGAGAGAGAGAGAGAGAGGGAGGGGGGGAGAGAGAGAGAGAGAGAGAGGGAGGGAGAGGGAGGGGGGGAGAGAGAGAGATGGAGAGAGAGAACTTATGACTTCATACACAACATGTAAATATACAGTTCATTTGCTTCAAAGATGTTCCAGAAAACCCCTCTGTACCTGCAGCTTGTTTACTAGCTGATGATTCAATTAATATAAATTAAGTATTTAAAATGTAGGAAAAAAAACTTTTTCTTTCGTGATACAGAGTCTAACTTCTTATCAGTCATCATTATTAATAAGAAGTGCCCAACGGAGACTACATTTATCACAGAGTATTGGAGTATGTTGGACGGAAAGTAACAAGAAAACGCAATACATTATATCCTCCCCCTCTCCCCCCCTCTCTCTCCCCCCTCTCTCACTCTCCCTCTCACTCTCTCTCTTTTTCTTTGTCACAATTCTCCAATAACCTGAACTGTGGGAATCTTTACCAGAACTCTTTGGTTTATATATATATATAGATGAACGTCAGGTCTGATGGAGCTGATTACAGTCACACACTTTGGATTAGTGCATGGTGTAGTTTTTCAGCGGGGATGTGAGGAAAAGAAAAACCCATAAAGGCGTCACAATGACATGCATCTTGGCTGATAATCCAATTCCTCATGGAGATTATGAATATTGTATTTTTACCTTCTGGAACATGATGTTTTAATTTCTCACTGCACAGACTCGTTATAATAAGTAGTGATGGAATGAAGATTGATATATTCCCAGATGTACAGTAAATGACTTCTGCTGTTCTCTCTTTTAGAGCCACAATGGGTCCAGGACTCTAAATGATCCACGGCACCTACCCCCCCTTTCCTCCTCGTTTCACATTTTACTACATAGCGAGGAGAGGAAGCACATGAAGATTGTTCTGGTGATTTGACATTAAAAACAAGTGAACATGTACTCATGGCTGCTTGTTTGTTGTTTGTGTTGTGCAATAATGACAGTAGTGCATTATATTAATAATAGTTGTGTTCTCAGATGTTTAGGATGTGTGTGTTTGTGTCCCAGTGGGTGAACAGCAGGTGAATCTGTCAGTTCACCATTTTCTATTTGGCTCCATTAATCTCAGTCTCATTGTCCTCACATTCTCCCTCTTTCTGGTATTTCTTGCTCTTTCTGGATATATTTGTCTGTAGATGCACTCGTGTCTCTGTGTGGTGACAGAGGCAGTCTTTGCCAAGTCAGATCCCCCCTCAGTCACGACTCTGTGATAAGAGATGTGAGTCACAACCACAGTTACACGCACACACACCAAAAAAATAAAAAGTCAGCTACATGAAACTACATCCTAAAAAAAATGCGAAATATATTTTTTTAATAATTGCTTGTCCATTATTTTGCCAGGAACCAGACACATCAGAGTAATGCATTCATGTAAAATATGTTATAAAATAATTCGGCTGTGATAGAATAGATTAAAATAGAACAAATGAGGAGAGAGAGAGAGAAAGAGAGCGAGAGAGAGAGAGAGAGAGAGAGAGAGAGAGAGAGCTATCATTCACGTTCATTCAATTCCAGCTGTGTTGATCAGGATGCGCTGTGAAGTGGTCCTGCAGTGACGTCACTGGATTTTAGGCGGTCACTCAGATCGCCTGCGCAGAATACCGGCGTTTGTACGTATGTGTGTGTTGCTATCTTGTCCTTCAGTGTTAGTGAAACTGCACGTGACCCCTCGGTCGTCTGGTCAGCTCTCGTGACACACTTATTTGAGTTCGCTACACGTTAACGGCAACATTTATAACGACGTAACGGTCGTTACTAAACGGTTGTTTTGCGTGTGTGTCCGCGCGAGTCACGCGCTCTCTCTCTCTCCCCCCCCCCCCCCAATTCTCTCTCTCTCACTCTCACCATCATACACACTCACTCGCACATCACCCGCTACAAACCACCCCACGAGCTCACAGCTGGTTAGCTAACGCTAGCTAGCTAAGCTAACGTCGCTTCCTCCTAACTGGCAACCGTTGTGTTTTAAAATTAAAGTTTTTTTTTCGGTTATGTGTTGACGTCATTAACGTTGAAGTAATAACGGATCTATCCTCGTCCCTCCCAACGGCTAACCGGGAGCCGCCATGGAATGCCGTGTTCTGTCCATACAGAGCCACGTAGTCCGGGGATACGTGGGCAACAAGAGCGCGTCTTTCCCATTACAGGTAAATACAACTGGCATGCACCCATAATCGGACAACGACCGCCGGCCGGTCTAAAGACACGCCTGTCCACAAATATCTGACTGCGACTTCCCAACAACAGTATAAACATACTCGTGCATATCCGGGTTATTTTGTTGAATTATTTAGTTTTTTTTAGCGCAAAAGACCATAAAAGATGGTTTCGCCACACATGCTGCGAAAATCCCTCCAAAAAATCTCAGTTATTGTCATCTAACGCTAGATGTCGTAACGACAGGTGTCGTGTGCACATTGTGTTTCCTCTTCCCCTATGGAGGATAACATGGCAGCTTTCTCGTCAGTCTTTATCATTCTTTATTTTAACGGTGTGACGAGGAGGAACGTTTTGATTGTGGCACGACACCTGTCATTGTGTGTGGGGTGTCCGATAATGGATTGATAGCAAGGTGAATTGTGGGTTGCCTCAGGCAGCCATCATTTGCTCACAGACAGACAGTCAGACAGACAGCTGTAATGGGAACATCTGGACACAAGTCCAGCCTCCTGCAGTGATAAACTGCAAGTCCCTCGCACAGGACTTACACATCATCAATACAGATATGTACTGCTGCTCTAATAAAGTTGCACAGATTGTGGGGTTTATCATAGCTGTCAGTTGAACATGTTGCCAGATTGCGACTGTAATTGCACACAAAGGCTTAAAGACACTTTGTTTATGAAGTTCAGTGGCATTGAAAGCATTGATTACTGCTTAAAAGTTGCTCCTTTTTAGGGATTGTCTTGTCTTTGTACATTGTGGCCACTAGCTGTCCACAAAAACAGGACGAATGCTTACAAAACAAGCCATTTATTTGATATTATGAAAAAGCACACAAAGGCTATTATCTCCTCCTGGCCATGGACGTGAGAATCATCTCCCTTTATGATCCCTAATGTTGACAGCAGGATGATAGCAGTGATTGCTTTGGGTCTGTAATTGCCGCCGTGATGCTGGTGATTGTTATAGTTTCATATTGTCGGTAGTGATGGAAGAGGTCGGTGTCGGCCGACAGTATACACCCTGAAAGACGGTCACTTGTGAGAAGAGTCTATTTTTAGCCCCGGGATGTATTTTGTGGTCGTCCTTAATGGCTGCTGGGCCTTCATGCATGTCACCTATGGATGATTGAGTCCATAGAAAAAAAGGAAATTAGATGTCATAAGACAATAACAACATTTATTATCACTGCACATGTATTACAATCATCAATTATTAATACTTAAACCAGTGTGTGCTGCTACCAATATTTTCCCAGAGCATGTTTAAAACATTTCTACATACAGTATTTGATTACATTCACGCTGTTTGATTATTCAGTGTCAGACACTCTTAAATCTAAGGAGACAAACCATGTTTTTAACTTGAATGAGATGTAAAGAGGAATAACAATCACCAGACACTGGGTTAAGTATACCTTTACACTGTTATACGTGTATTTGGATGGTGATGGTGATGCAGTCAGTGTATAAATCTACCACCACTGATGCTTGTCGACTATTTCATATTTAATACCAATAAACGGAGAGCCCACAGGCCGGTGACAGACCTGCTCTATTCAGAGTCACAACCATGATTCATTTGGTGTTTAAGATAAGGGAGTTGATGAAGATGATGATGATGATGTCAGCAGGCGTGCAGGGCATCCCTTCGCTAATCTCAGGCCTGTCAGCAGGAAGCAGGGCTCTGATTGGCCGCCACAGGATTCCTCCTGGTGACGTCACTGGAGATGGAGACAGGCTGGATGGATTCAGTTTTCACATAGAGAGCATTTGTATGTATATGGAGTTAAATCAAATTAGTATATTCGTGTGATTTCCTCCCAAATGCAATTGCTTGCTCAAGGTAACAGTGCCCAAGAACAGAATAACTTAAGCAGATTGTTTGTGCAGAAGTCGTCCAGAGTGAGAGACCATAAAAGCTGAATAAGTGAATTATAAATGTGACGGGTTATTTATTCTCAAAGGGACGCTTTCTGTTTGCGTCTCACCCTCTTAAGTGAAAGCAGCCTGACGTCAGAACCAGCAGCGGTGCAGTGTTTTTTGCTCAAGGACACTTCAGCCAGCTGAATATCTGGATATATAACAAGCCCTGTGAGGAACTTCTTCATCATCTGGAGCCAGACAGACTTGTGTTCAATGCTTAAACTTGTGCTTGAGGCTGAAGTTGTTCCTTGATTAAGCAATAACCTGATTAATAGATTACTACCTTGATAATTGATGGCTCATTCACAATGCTGCTTTTGTTGGTAACAGCTTGTGAAATGAAGAGTTCAGCTAGATTTCTATGTCTAATTGGAATTGTCTTTGGTCCAGGCGGAAACAGCTATTAAATGGGTTGACATAGTGCTACTTAGCATGCTAACAGGCTTAATGGTGAACATGGTTAACATTGTAGCTAAATGTATGTAAACCTGTTAGCATGCTGACGTTAGCATTTAGCTTTAAGCTCTGCTGTGCCTAAGTACGGCCTCAGAGAGCTGCTGGCATGGCCGTTGACTCGTTTCTCCTATAGTGCAATGAAATAAGTAATTTTAACATCACTTTGGGCTTTGGTTTATAGACTAAGAGTATGAAACATGTTGTAGGTTGCAGTGCAAATACACCTTAAACTCATGAACTGTAAGTTATGAATGTTGATCACATAATTTGTAGGCTGATGCAGGAACAAAAAGACGATAACATAGAAATATGTTTATCATGTTTGCAAACTATAAATGTAGAGGAGCTAACCCAAAGCTGAGGTACTCTCTGCTAAGGCCCGATGCAGTAAACACAGTGTTTGTGTTGACTCAGACGTGATCAGTCTGTGCTGTGGCACTCGTTAATTAAAGAAACTCTTCATTCATCGGTTGCGGGAGGCCTTCCTCATCTGGGAATTACCATAAGTGTTGAAGTGCTTCCTCAAAAAGAAGGCAAACTGTTTCTAATGTTGGTTGATCTCCTCCGTCTGTGACGAGGCTTTGTAAACAGTCTATCTGTGTCACTGACTTGAGGCTCGTGAATAGAGCGAGAAAGGATGTGACCTAAATAACATATCCTTAGCCCCGTCGACATCAGGAGATGAGTACGCCATTTTACATCAACAGTCAATCAGCAGTGAAAGAGTCCCGTCTATAAGACAGTCAAACACAGACTCTGGAGCAGCAAACACATCTTTTAGAAGACGTTTAATAGGCCACGCGCAAGCAGAAAAACCTCCAAATCAATTCGAAATTCAACTTCAAGTAAATATCAAGCAGCTGAAAGAGTTGGTTGCACGTTTTGTTCTGTGAATAACCAGAATCCTTTGTCTTGAATGGGAACCCATGTTTATTTAAAGTTGTGGTGTCTCGTGCTGTAAGTTTCCTGTTAAACTGTTAAATTGACCTGAAAGGAGGCGCAACTGAGGACATGAACTCCTCGATAAAATACAAAATAAAACGACATTACTTCCATGAAGGTTGGATTTACTGCATTAGTTTTAGTTGAGTGTAGCCAATCTTTACACTGAGAACTTGTTTTAAGTTAACATTTTCTCTGCTGGGCTTCTGACAGGTATGTCCAGCAGGACTGTATTCTCACTGTCTTTTATAATAAAGTCGTCTAACTTCAATAGAAACGGTGTCATGTTCTGCGTTCCTGACCCATGTTCCCATGAATGCCTCATGACGATGATACAAATTCACCTTTTCAGAGAACATGTGCCACACCAGAGGAAAGCTTCCATCAGTCAGACGGCGATACAGCCCAAACATTGATGAAGCTCAGGGTCAGGGGGGGGGGAGTCACTGAAGGCTGATTCTTGTATCTCCATTGAAAAGAACAAAGAAGTCATTCACTCTGCTGGCTTCCTGTTTCAACCTACCGGTAATTAAAATAAAGTCATTCAGATAACAATTGACTGCGCACGTGGACGGGTCATGTGTCTTTCTCTCGCTCTCTCTGGTAATTAAGATAATCTGTTGAACAAAGAAAAGACATGGAGAGTTTGGTTTGTGTAGCTGTTTCCAGATCTGTGCATGTTTCATCTGAGAGGACGTTCTTTTTCTGTCTGAGCTCATCGATCACAGCCCAAAAAAACCAAAATACTTTTGTTTTTTTGTCTCTTTATTTACCAGTTTGTGTTCCAGATGCGTGTTTACATGCTGCAGTTATGAACCAATATGACACGGAGAGAATGTCACAAGATGTAATATGAGAGAAAATATATTTACTCCAACACATATTCATGTCATGTGATGCTGTTTTAAGGACGGCTAAACTCTTTCATAGTGTTTTTCAGCTCATAGTTTTGGTTTTCCCGCCCTGCAGCTCCACTGCTTTGGTTCCCTCTCAAAGCGTTTTGTCGACAAAGAAAGACAAAGTTAGCGACTAGCTGGTGAACGTAGTGCGTAAAGAGACAAACACAGAACTACGAGGAGAGAGAATATCGGACTGTCGGTGAACAGTAACGGTTGTTGCAGGTTTAATGATTAAACGGGTGCTTTGGTAGCGGCATGACTTGTACATTGTGTGGTATATTTGTACTACTACACTGAGTGTGGCCATTACTCCTAAGCTCCCCTGACTCTTGATCTGTTTCCTCTCTCGGTCCTCCAGGTGTTAGGGTTTGAGGTGGACTCCATCAACTCTGTACAGTTCTCCAACCACACAGGTAAGACAGTCACATAGCATATTTATTAATGTGTGTGTGGGTGTGTGCTAGGTGTGCATGAGTCAGTCCTATCCCCTGGTGTCGTGATGGAAGGGTTAGCGAGTGTTAGATGCCTTTGAGGCTGACGAGTCGACAGCTGGGTGAGTCACGTTTTTTGGGGGAGGTCAGTGACTTCTCTGGCTGACACCAGAGCATCTCTCCAACAACAGAGGGTGGCTGCAGGGGACGGACTCCGTCCATTCATATTTCACACTGGCTTCATCTCTCTCTCCGTCTGGGGGCGTCTCGGACGCTGACGGTCTTGTTTTGATAAAGAAAAGATGCCAAAATCAACTCGTCCTGAGGAGTACTACTCTCAAAAAGAACACGAAGATGGAGGAAGTCTGGGGCCATATGAACCAGATCTTCCTCCCTTAAACTATCAGAAACATGTAGAAACTAAACCATTTATTAACTTTATAACGTGATATATCCAGAAACGAGAAGAACAAACATTCTGTTTCTGAACATATTCCTTTCACACCACCTTCTGTAAATATGTGTTTTGCTCGCCTCCACTTCCACAGACGGATCTCCTGCTCCTGTTTACTCACACCATTTCAATGTGTTAGCAATCATTGAGATAACTTGGTCTGATGATGCATCTCGGGTGTCTGCGTCCTCCCATCTCTAATATGTTGATCTAATCCCCAGCCTAATGAATGAGTGATGTGCACTGTCTTCCTCTGTCTTACACTGACGGATGGTGTCAGCTCATGTTACTCATGTAAACTGAACGTGAAGAATGAATCAGCTGTGAAAACAAACACATCTGCACAGCTGTTGCTTGTTGCTTCACAGTGGATTCAACAGCCAGACTCAGTGACAGAGTTTGACCGGATTTGCCCGTTCTGTACGTTGAAAATAAAAGGTAGAAAAAGTAACTTTCAACAGAAGAATGTCCTCTAAACATAGTATTTACTTAATAACACTACTGGCTGCTTCTGTATTTCTTACAGTGTCGATGCCCTTAACCCTCTTATGTCATGGTTGTCTAGTTTGAGAATACAAGTAATCCCAAATCTACAATTACTCAGCGTTCGGTCAGCAGTTTGACATCTTATTGATGATGGGTTTGGTTTCTCCGCTTATTACCAGACAGGTTAGCTGCTGGTTTTTAATTTCATTGTTATTGAGATGGATGATGTCGAGTTTAAAGTCATCTGTTGTAGTGAGCATAATTGTCGGTGTGCTGTAGGATCAGTGTTGTTGCGTAGGCGAGCGTCTGTAGATGTAGAGACGGATGAAATGCTGTAATTTACATTTGAGCGGTTTGGAAGTGGTGGAGCCGTCAGACAAACGTCATTTACTAAATGAACATCATGCTGTATTGAGGAAGACTTGAAACTAGAGATTGAGACCATAAACTCATGTTTACAGTGTTTAATGAGGTAATAAATCAAGAGAGAACTAGTCATTTACTTCTATACAACCGGAGGAGTCGCCCCCTGCTGGTCAGTAGATAGAATGAACGTTTTGAGACACTTCTGCATCGGCTTCACTCAGTAGAACCAGAGGTTGCCGCCTGCTTGCATGTTTTTGATTGTGTTGCAGCTAAAGTTGATGATTGAAATGAATTAGAGGGCTGTGGGTCTTCTGGTAGCGCTCTTGTCCGTCTGAACACGGTCTAGACTGGATTCCTGTGAGCTCCCAGCTAAATCAAGTTCAATTCAAATCTTTAGGGACCAATTAGACAAAGATAGGAATGACTGCTGTAGTCATAGGTCTCATGGTCACTGGTAGTGTGGTACAGAGTAGACTGACACTGAGGACGATGCCAGGATTCCTCAACAGAAATAAATCCTCACATCTGTGGTGTAAATTGTGTTTGTTTCAGTGACCTTATTACGAAACAGCCTGAGACTCTGGAGCCTGTTCAATCAGATCTCGGTTATTGTGGAGGCCAAACATTTGCAATTTTCTTCAAGGAGTGTTTGTAATTTGGTTTGACACATTGAAGACGATGTCTGCATCTGAGGAGGGAGAGAGGGGCAGAGAAGGTGAATAGAGACACCGAGAGAGAGAGAGAGAGAGACAGACAGACAGACAGACAGAGAGAGACAGACAGACAGACAGGGTGGGAGTCAGGAAAGAGACGGAGGGAGTCGGAGAGAGGGCGACAGGACGCAGCGGTAAACAGCAGCAGGTTGCGAATTGCGACACCAGCGAATGATGACGACAGAAGCAGCTCTTATCTGTAGGCCTGCCTTCATTCACACACACACACCACACACACACACACACACACACACACACACACACACACGTACTATACACCACACATACACACAGCGCTATGACCGCTCATCTCTCTTTCTGCCTTTGGCTTTCTCCCGGCTTGTTGCTTAGCAACCAGAACCCCCCCACCCCCACCACCACGTGACCCGGCTGTGACTCACCTGAAGCTGCGACATCATCGGCCTGCAGCAAACATGTCATACGCAGACTGACGCGCACCAACGCACGCTCGCATTAGCATTCCCGTCGCGTACATCCTGGTGTGTGTGTGTGTGTGTGTGTGTGTGTGTGTGTGTGTGTGTGTGTGTGTGTGTGTGTGTGTGTGTGTGTGTGTGTGTGTGTGTGTGTGTGTGTGTGTGTGTGTGTGTGTGTGTTCACACTATTCGGTTACAAGCAAAAGTCACGTGGACTAAGAAGAAGAAGAAGAAGAGACTTTTGAGCCATGCTGGCAGAGAGCAGTTAAAACAAAAATCTTTATTTAAGAACGATGTTTTTTGGATTGTCGTTTTTTTTTTGGGAGAAGTGACCTTTGTATCAGTGAAAAACATCTGTGGAACAGCTGGATATGAGCATGAATTCAGACTAGAGATGAAAAGAAGCACTCAGATCCTTTCCTGAAGTAAAATGGCAAAAAAAAAACAGTAAAAATACTTAATTGCTGATAAAAAGTCCTGCATTCAAAAGCTCATTTAAAGCTCTACCATAAGAGTAACTACCATATGGGAGAGTCCACACCGTCGTGAAAGATGTGGCGCAAAATCCTAAAGTCGTGAAAGTTGCCGGACACCACAACTCGAGTATAAATACAGGCTTAATCAGCAGTGTGTGAACTCGCTAGGACGTTTGTTTGTATGTAAAAGTCCAGAGCTCCAGCTTTGGACTATATATATATATATATATATATATATATATATATATATATATATATATATATATATATATATATATATATATATATATATATATATATATATATATATATATATATATAATTTAATGTTCAGACTGAAACAGTAGTGTCCTAACCTGCCCAGACAAACCACATTTTAATATAAAGTTTCATCAGGTTAGTGGAGTACAGGGGTTTTAATGTGTGAGTCAGCTATAGGGGGTGTTAACGTAAGCATATACGGTGTGTGTGTGTGTGTGTGTGTGTGTGTGTGTGTGTGTGTGTGTGTGTGTGTGTGTGTGTGTGTGTGTGTGTGTGTGTGTGTGTGTGTGTGTGTGTGTGTGTGTGTCACTAGAATGAGGTATATAAGGGATGTGCAAAATGTTAGTCAGCAACTGAGCGAGCACAATAACTGGTCTCCTCTCTGCAGGTTATTCTCATTGGAGAGGTCAAGTCCTGACAGCCGATGAGCTCCACGTCCTTTATGAAGGCATCAAACTGAACAACGTCCACCACTACGACTATGTTTTAACAGGTGAATACTTTACTCTCGTACTTCACTACACTACCGCTGTGTTTGGAGTACTCCACCACAGGCTTTAGCTTCAGGTGATGTTATGTTTGTGTTCAGTGAATCCTGCAGCGATGTTCCCTCCCGTCTCCTTCTACTTCGTCAGTACTTGTGTGCAAATTGTTCCGACAAAACTTGAGATCACAGAGAACATCTTGAGGATCCAATAGCAGAGATTTCTTTTGTGTAACTAAATTTGTGATTGAATAAAAATGACTCGATGAGCATTGAGTTACACAGCATTGAAATGTAACCGCTGCAAATTTTCTTTTTAATCCAAGAATGCCAGAGTGGCTGCTATTTTCTGCTGAGCTTAACAAATAATGTGCATTTACACAGAGTACAATAGCTGATAAGTGTTAATAATAATAATAAAGGTTATGTTGTGTTCAGGGTACACCAGAGACACGTCCTTCTTGGAGATGGTAGTGGACATCGTTCAGGAGCTAAAGAGAGCCAACCCCAACCTGGTGTATGGTAAGTAACCACAGGGTCCCTACTTATACGACATAAAGTACTGCACTATAATGTAATCCACGTAATCAAGCTCCTTTCATTCATCCTGCTGTTTAGCTGCTAGATGCTCCGTTATGCTCACCTGTCACAGGGGAACAGGTAGTTTGGAGACGGCGGGTTTATCGAAGCTTTTTTGAATGAAAACGGCTGCTGCTGCTGGAAACGAGGGTTGAAGGGAGCCAAGTTTGCTCCGAGCTGAAAGAGGCTTAAAAACAACTCCAGCGGTGCAGTCAGGTGATGATTCTCTGTGGCTTTGTCACCTTGAGTGACCGCTTCAGCATCACACACAGTCACTCGCTCCATTGTTGTCAGGAACATGTGATTTAGTGCAGCTTTAATATGAGTTAAACCGCACTCACTACGCACATTCGGCCTCTGGTGAACCATTAAATGATGTGTGACAGTGAAACAAAATCCACCAACAGATACAGAAACATTTAAAGTGATAACCCAAAATTAATCGCATTAAATATTCAAATGAAGCTCGACGTTAATCCCGTTCTCGCTGCGGAGAGCTCTCTGCAGCCCGGATTGTTGCACAAATCAGTTTCACTCAAATCAAGACGATGCGTTAGTGGATATAAGACCTACTGCCACTGTTCAAATAACAATAATACTGCTTACCCTAACCCTTACGGCTGCAGTTCAGACCTTAAAGCTATGCAGAACTGTGTCCAAATCAACTCTCGTACTGCACCCGTCAAGTATTATAAGATGGCACCAGATGCTGCATTAGATTTACTGATTCAAACCGTCATTTTGTTCCGTTCTATTCTGCCTTTAGAAAAATACCTCTTCCTTGTAGGTTGGTATAAAACAATAAACTATTATTCTGGTATTAATACTGAATCTCAGGTTTCATGTTGGAACTGATATTTAAATATTCTTAAATATATAAAGGCCGCTTAAAGTGGCGAAATGAGTGTTTATTTCATCGCTAACATTATATTTCTTTCTTTAAAATGCTGGAGTTTGTGTCAAGATTGAGGGATTGTTCTTACCTTGTTGTGTTAACAGGAACAAATGGCTGCATGTTTTAAGAGGTGGCACTCGTAGTGACGCACCAACAGAGAATCATCACCTGACTCCACATCTCCTCTCATCTCTGCGGAGCGTTTTAGCGTCTTTCAGATCCTTGTTGTGGTTGAACAGCCCTCAGCTTTACTATTTTGGTTCGCTCTCATCGCTCTCTTGTTACAGCAAAACATCTCCGGTAAACCCACTAACAACCGACCTGCCCAGACAACTAAACTACCGGCAATGTTAGCGACTAGCTGGTGAGCATAATGTAGCATTTTGAAGCTAAAGAGACCGATATTTCCCTTTAGGAGTTAGAGGAGATCAAAACAATCAGGAGAGTGAATTTTGAAGATGTTTGCCTGATGGATGACTTGAAATAAATGCTAACGTTGTGGCGTACCTGCTGGATTTTAAATCAGCAGCTGTCTGCCACCAGATGTGTAATGTAGCCGGACCTTTCAGTCGTCTTTGTGCCGCTACATGCTGTGTTGGATGTGTTTCCATCTCCAAATCCAGCGTCATGCGTCCCTATCGCTGCAGTATTTCTGACTCTGAATGTGTTTGTGTCGTTTCAGTGTGTGACCCCGTCCTCGGTGATCATGGATCTATGGTGAGATCACTGGCAGTTCTATGCTCCATGTCCTGCAGCTGCAGTTGTGTGTGTGTTGTTATTAGATTCTTGTGCCTTTTAATGTGTGTGGGTGTGTTATTGCTGTGGTGGGGTGGTGTGTCACACACACAGTGACTCACTCTGTGTGTGTTTTCAGGGATTTAAGATCATATTCTGATGTTGGAGCTCATCATTTAAAACACAGACCAGAGGAATGACCGAGCCCCTCATTCATGTGTGTGTAGTCCTTCATTCAGAGCTTTGTGTCTCCTCCCTCAGTACGTTCCTCAGAACCTGTATCCGGTCTATAAGAACAAGGTGGTTCCTGTCGCTGACATTATTACTCCCAACCAGTTTGAGGCCGAGTGAGTACAAGATTTATTTTCGCATATGCAGATTTGTAGAGGTATAAATCTAGCGTGACACGTCTGTAATTACTTACTTAGTTTAGATTACCGTCACCTCAGTGAGTAGCAGAGCATTAGTGAGCACCATCTTTATGTAAGGCCACTCATGCATGTTATCTAACACCTTCATTTTGTGGTTTGACACATTTGGGAAAGAATTAACAGGAAAAAACACCAAAATGTAGCTGATGCTTCTTGTTTTACCCTTTTAAACCACGTAGATTCATTTTAATTTATCCTACATTGTCACTGTCTGTTCAAAGTTAAAATACTATGTTGTTTATGGCTCCTCGGTAAAATCTAATTGAAATATACCTTATTTCATTTATTTCAAAGATCTCCATTGAGAAGCGATATAAGAAGGAAACAAGAAGTTTCTGTCGGCTTCCTTATTGCTTGCATTGACTGAATGGCTGCATTTATGAGAAACAATAACTTTACGCCACAGTTGAAGAGATAACTGTGTCTCAACTCGGTTCTGTTCACTGTGAAGTTACTCCACCTAGTGGTGTCTCCGTACGTCTGCAGATCATATTAAAGGTTTTCCTGAATATCAAAGGCTCACTTGTGTGTTCCCATAACTGGCACGAGTACAAGACGTTATTTCAAAGTCTTTTCTTCAGCCTCTTAAAGGGGAACGTCTGTGTTTTCAGTGGCTGTTACATCGCTGTTTGCTTGTGTTGTAGATTATTGACGGGGAAAAACATCACCACAGAGAAAGACGCTGTAGAGGTAAGAGATCGCTCACGATACAATCCTTCCTTTCCTTTCTTGCATAAGTACTTTACAGAATAAGCTGTTTTCCTGCTTGATTGGTCTTGCTGCTGACTAAATGCACGAGTGTCTGTAGGTGATGGACCTCCTCCATGCTATGGGCCCAGACACAGTGGTCATCACCTCCTCCGATCTGCCCTCCAGACTGGGAGACCGCTTCCTGGTGTCGCTGGGCAGCCAGCGCCAAGGTAGGTGGACGTTGTGTGTGTGCGTGAGTCGTCTGCGCGTATTTGTTTTGTGAGACGAGCCGACAGAAAACGAGCCTTGTCCAACGTGTCGTGTCTTTGCCGCTCAGTTCGTCCCGACGGCAGCAGGACGACGCAGAGAGTTCGAATGGAAGTTCACAAAGTCGACGCCGTCTTCGTGGGAACTGGAGATTTGTTTGCCGCTATGCTGCTAGCGTGGACGCACCACTACCCCAATGACCTAAAGGTGCAGTAACACCACTGAAGATAAAGTCGGCCACGCTGAGCGGCACACGGGGAATTGGGTTTTGATTTGATCAGAAATGCTAATAACAATAACTACTTTATTCCCACTCTCCTCAGATGGCCTGTGAGAAGACTTTTTCAGTGATGCATCATGTTATCCAGAGGACTATTTCATATGCTCACGGTAAGACAAGTAGAGCGCGTAATCAACGCCTAAACCTTTAACCTAATCTAATCATATATTTATTATAAAAACAGATCTGCTTCTTTTATCGAACGCAACACTCCACAAAGACTTTGTGACACGCGTGTAATGTGTGTTTTTGAAGCTCTGATTATATATATTTGTCCCTCTGGTGAGTTTAGTGACGTTCAGTTTCACTCTCTCACTTTGTATTTCCAGCCAGGGAATCAAAATAAAGGAATCAGTGAATAACAACACAGCTTTCACCTCCTTGATCTATTTGTGTCCAGTACATCTCTGATGTCACTCAGCCTGATTGCAATCACAGCTGCGTAACACCGAGGGTTGTATTTTTAGATGCAAAGTCACTGTAACTCACTCAAAAGCACCACTTACTGTACTTTTATCAGGCTCCAGATTATCCACGAAAAAGGGAGAGCGGTTTATTGGACCAGGAAAGGAAAAGCAGCAAAAGATACAGATGTAGACCTGGTTTCAGAGTGTAAACTACAATCATCACAGGTGGCAGAAACATCCCAGTGCAGAAGAGTGTTGAGGATTTCTGTCACGTTTATTCACTTTAGTTTGCGTAGTATTTTTACATTTAAAAGATTGCATGACGTAGCTTTAAAATAAATGTCAATCTTATTCGTCTGTGCATCCCCCCCCCTCTGTCTCTCAGAGTTAGCAGGTCCTGGTCGGAGGCCCAGTCCGCCCCAGCTGGAGCTGCGGATGGTTCAAAGTAAAGCTGACATAGAAGACCCTGCTATAGTTTTGAAGGCCACAGTCATATCCTAACATTACCGACCCGTAAGACTCACGCTAACCTGGTCCTCTTCACCCGTGAATCTCTCAAATCCAGTATCTCGGTGAATCTCTCATCGCTGTAAACCTTGACTGTCGTTTTCCAAACTTCAACACCTCATCATCCAGACTCCTTTAAAAAGAACTCTTAGTATTGTAACCCCTGTAGTCCTTTCAGCCTAAACCCTTTACCCCCTAAGTCCTCAGTGTCCCGAACCCCTTAACCTGTGACCCTTCTACCCACAACCCTGTTTAGGAACTAGAGCCATGGATAGACAGAGCGTTAGGTCAGGTTGGACTGCGTCTCGCTAACGCGGTATGTGACACTTGTTTTTATAGGAAGCTGTTTAAGTGTCCACAAGCATGTCGTATATTTAAAAAAAACACATACTGATGATACAAAACCCTGAAAAGCCATCCACGGTTCAGTGATATTTTACAGTATTTATCCAAGAAGTGATCTGAATTGATTCCAGCTGCTGAACGCTCCAAATCTCTACCTCTAAATTACTAAATAACAACTTGCCTTTTTGCTTGATTACTGCCACTCCACTCAACGTACGTACATTTGTTTGACAGACTTGCACTCTAGCTGTGTGTCTCCACACACACACACACACACACACACCAGTAGCAGGATTGCAGCACTAACAGTGTCCAAGACGATGAAACGCTGTTTATCCGTGGCTCTGCACACCACTATTTCAACCCCCCCTCCCCCGTCTTAAAGCAGTGATGTAATGGTGACCAAGTCTAACCCCACGAGACCCCCGTCAAAATATAACAAAGGACAAAAAAAAAAAAAAGGACGCACAATGTATAGTTGATGTATAGATGTTGTACTATAACTGTATTGGACCATCTGTATGATATCTTCTATCTGATCTGTCTATTGGACCATTGTGTTGATGCTACTGTACTATAGACCACACGCACTACGATGTCACCCAAACCAGAGACGTCTGGGTTGGTTCTGGCACTCCTGGAGGCTCCAGCGGCTCCGGTCGTCGTCACTTAGTAGTAATAGGTAACCGTCTTAATAGTCCTAGCGAGTAGTTGAACCTGTTGAATCGCAGCGCAACGTAAAGAAAAAAAGGGCGACCTGAGCTGTCTGACCTCGGTGCCGGAACCAACACACATCACATCCTCTGGCCCAGAACCCTATATCTGAGAGTTGTGCCGCTGAATTTACTGGAGGCCTCGAGAATTCGTAAACGGAGCAGGAGACCCCCCCCAAACCCCCCCAACCCACCCAACGTCCAGTAGCAGCTCACCCAATGTCTTGTTTCGGCCGCTTCACGCTCCACTGTGGTCACAACAGAAAGGATGCACTTTTTATGTGATGCACGAGTTTCATTTTTATTATATTAATAACTTGATATTGTAATGATTTGAGATATTTGATATCTGTCCTCTAACCTTTCTTTTTTCTATTATTGATTTTTTTTGTCTGTATAATGACATAAATTCGTCACTATTTCCCAGAGTCCAAAGTGAAAGGAAAACCAAAATATATTCAATTCATAGAAAATCCAGAGTATCTGGAGCCAACAAGTGTTTGCAGGACAATCATTTTAACTAAAATGTCAAAAACACAAGATATTTATTATCTAAATAATAAAAAAAACTTTTTTATTACCACAGTTTTGTGTTTGCTCACTCGGCTACTAAACTAGTTAACGTAACTTGATTACAGTCAATCTGAAGTCTTCAGTTGTGTTCATAATTGATCATGAGTGTCTCTGTCAGGCATCACAGTATTCTGTTGTCCACAGTGGAGCGAGGTTGGGAAGACGTGAGGAGAAGATGACGTCATGAGCCGGTTTCAAACCAGTGATGTCACAAGAACTCGGCATGTGCCTTAGCCCGCTGAGCTACCGGGGTGCCACGGGAAACGTTTAATGAGACTTCAGCACTTTTAATTTACTGCAGAATCTTCTTTTTTCCCCTCGTTGCTTCCCGATTTGAATGTTCAGCAAACTGCTAAAATTTCAACCAACATTGCTCGGAAACAACGTACCGTTTTTTTTTTGGGGGGGGAAAGTGTAAACCAAATAACCGGAGGCTTTAAAACAAAAACAAAGAGAAAATCCAGATGCCGTCAGTGTCCCACCTGAGCTGGATGTAAGGTTCTGGGCAGGCCAGTGTAATTCTGTACTGCTGTTGTGTCTCTATGGACTGTACTGTGATACTGCCTTAGGAACCTAACACCATAACACCACCATACTGCTCCCTGAGGGGTGAGGAGGGGGAGGGGAGGAAGGAAACAGGACATGTCCTAAATATAGGTGCGTGCACCTGAAACGAGGAGGACTTGAGATCTGCTCACAGCTTCTATTTCAATCTTTATTGGTTGTTGTTATAAGCAATTATGTTTTTCTTTATTTTTCAATTAACCAATTAATCGTTTGGTTTATAAAATGACAGAAAATTATGATCAGACTTTCCTTCAAATTGCTTGTTTGTTTTTTCAACTAACAACTCAGAACCCAACGATAATCAGAAACAAAAAGCAGCGGAGCGAGTTCGCTCAGACAATGATTTAAATATATCAATAAAACTTTTCTAGACTTAATCTGAAACCACCTCTCGGACGATGGGGGGGGGGGGGGGGGGGGTCTCATTTCTAGAAGTGGCAGTAGTTCATATGGACTTCTGTACTAGTGCGGTTATCTTGTGCCACAGTAGCGCTGATTGTCATATCAATAACAGACTTTAAGCTCTGCTAGAATCAAACATGTGCACTATCAGCCCTCTGCTTCCTGCTAACAGACCAGCCAGCCAGCCGTAGAAACAAGTGTGTGTGTGTGTGTGTGTGTGTGTGTGTGTGTGTGTGTGTGTGTGTGTGTGTGTGTGTGTGTGTGTGTGTGTGTGTGTGTGATGAAAGAGGAAATCCCTGAGAAGTAAAACTAAAAAAGATGGAGAACCACAAAGGTTTAAAAAATGAAAGAGACATGAATAGTGTACACGAGGAGTTTGTTCAAGAGGACAATCGTTCCGTGATGTCACGCAGTGTTGCACGACCTTTCTTTTCTCCGATCTGCTCAAACAAATAGAGGGTTTTTATCTTCAACGTTTCCTTGACGCCTCCCATCCTCCTCCTCCCTAACCCGCATGCAGATAGCTCTGTCCGCCGCCTCCCTGCAGTGCCAGTCTGTGTCTGTAGCTCTAGTTTTTAAACCTCGCTGTGTGTGTTTGTGTGTTAGATGGTTATACTGTACCCTGACTTCCCCCCCATCACTCTGCTAGATTGTCACTGCTTCCCATGCTGCTCCTCAAGCCGCCTCTGTCTCCACCTTCTTGTGATACGACTTAGCTTCCCTGCTGCTTTTTATTTCTCACCGTGCTCCACCCTCTTCCTCCATCCTCGCTGCTGCTGCTGGCTTGTTTAACTGGACCGCTAAACATCTGGACCGAGCTGCACCAGCTCTTCGTATAATCCTTCACTTTGTGCAGAGAGTTACAAAATGGAGTTGCCCCATTAGAGATTTAGCTCGTTAAGAGTTCAGTGTGTGAATCTGTTGTTGAGAGACGTCCCAATCAAAAGCACCAATTATGGAAACAGGAAGTCACTGTACTGCACAAGCTTTGACTTTTAAGAGGTTAGACATTAATCTTGACTTCCAGTCCTTTGTAAGAGTAGGTATGACTTTGCTTTATTCATACACGGAGAAATATGTGAGGTTAATAGTTATTACTATTAGTAACAGGATCTGCCAAGTTTCTGCCAAAGTTCAAACAAGTTTTTTAGTGTTTGAACCCTTTATGATGAGGAAGACGAGTCTGAACTTACAAACAGCTGCTGGTTACTAATGAAACAACGGACGTAGTTTGGGCTCACAAAGAAAAGAGCAACCCAAAGGTTTGGTTGCTTCATAATCTTTGTGTTAAGTGATGACACATTATCTTGACATTGGACAGAACACTGCCTGAAGGTTTGTGTGTCGTGGAGTTGACGCTCTCACTTTGGTGGTGGAGAAGTCTGTGTGTATCAGCGTATAAAGAAACAGTTGGCCGACATACATATCCATCAGAAACGGAACAACGTGGGCCAATATTCCCTCTTTTTCTGTAACCGTTTTGCTCCACAAACCCTGAGAAAATAGTGTTGCTAAATATATAAGAAGTCATTGTTAGTCAGACGGTTCTGGGCTGAGCAGGGAGCGTTTCATCAGGTTGTGCGAGTTTGTTTCCTACGATTTCCTGTAAACTGCCACTTTTTATGTCCTTCAGCCCGGCGAGTGAGCAATGAGCTGACAGCTGCAGAGTCGGGATGCTAGTTTTCGGCGGGATTAGCAGCACTGGCAACCCTTTCACATTAAAGGGTTTAATTCGATGTCGATGTGAAGTCTGAGTTGCGCTTTAAGGCTGATTGGTCTAAACTGTGTGATGAAACGTCTGGAGCTCTACAACAGTTGTATATATCGTTTAACTGCAGATTGGATGGTCAAACAATAACCAGATGTTTGTCAGTAATTGAGATGCTCACCAGAGTCCACGCTTTGCCTCCTCATATCTCCTCTGTGCACCTGTTGCGATGGACCTCCCCCCCCCCCCCCCCCCCTCATCCTCATCCGTTTGGTTTACAAAATGGCTGCCACGAAAAAAACCACGATGGTCCAACCGTCTGTCTCTCGACCGTGGTCCTCTCCTCCCGATTGACGGTTTTGTCTCCGCCATCTTGTTTTTATTTTTTATGTTCTTGGTGGCCAAAACAAAAACGAGGAAATGTACTAATCATTGTTCGGTAACTGTTTTTAGTGCTATGTTTTTTGGAGCGTTACGAGTATTTTCTAACATGTTACAATAAAAGATTGTAGTGTACAAATTCACATTTATAAAATATATATATATATAGATATATATGAGAAATGTATGTTCTAATGCAATAAAGAGAGATTAAGAATTACGAAGATTGGATCACTGATTATTATTTGTAGTTGATAATATCTCACTTGCTTGTGTAAAGTCTTCCTTCCTGTTTAACGTGCTGCTCTCAGTCGGTTACTGTGTAACTGCTTTTTGAACTTTGAATTCATGGAACAAATATCCACCTGAAAAAAATCAAACTTTCGTTCGATATTCGTTTTCCTGCCGTGGTTTCCTGTAATCCTTTATTTGACCCACTTTGTTCTCTTTGTGATAAGTTTCGCCACTGAAAACAATTAGTCAACGTGTTCGTCCATACAGTAGAGTTTACAACAACCCTACATATGTACAAATGACTAGCATAAGCATAAAAACATTAGGTCGTAGCCTGTTGTCTACGGCAGCAAAGAGGCATCGTTTGTGTTTTAACAGTTTGCTCGTGAATTATCGACCCGGGAAGTCTGAAATCTGTGACTATCTTTCCCACTTTGACATACTAGGCTACATTAACTATGTAAATGCCACCAAACCTTTGTCAAAAACCTTTTTGCAAAGCTGATTTACTTGCCCCTGAAAACATTGCATCAAGGAATAGACACAGAAGCCACCAGCTGCAGCTGCAGAGGATGGACCTGTGGAGTGTCCAGACGGAGATCATCGATCCTTTTCCATGATAAAATCAATATTTGTAAGTATTTCTTTGTAAGTTAGTGGTCCCTCAGGTTGTTTATATTTGGAAATTGTGAAGCTCAGTCACATTCTATTGTTTACATCTATAAAATCAAATAAAAGGCTGTTGTGTTTTTGTGATTGTGAAGTCGTCTGAGGGAAACTAATGATTTGTGATATTGGGCTATACAAATAAAATTAAATTTCTTGCATTTTAACACCATGTCATATTTCAAAAATGTAATAAAAAAACTATGTAATATCCATACCCTTTCTGTCCAGTGAAAACCATGCATCTCCAAATTTGGTTGATTTTGAATCTATCTGAAGGATGAAGTATTATTTTTATGCATTTCTTATGATAAATACACTTTAAAAATAATTAGCTTTACAAGAAGTAGTTCAAATTATCTAGTTGTAGATGCAAAATACACATTAATGCAGCAGTACTATTATATAAAAAACAAATAGTAAAACACTGAGAAGGAAGATTTTATTGCATAAAGACAACTTTTACTTTTCCTACTTTGAGTAATATGCAGATAATTGTTGAGTACTTATCCTTTAAGTACGGTTTTGAATATAGGGCTTGGAGTATTTTCACAGTGTTGTATTAGTACTTTTACTTAAGTAAAGGATAGAATACTTCCTCCTCCACTCATATCCGAGTAGTAGTAGTAGTAATAGTAATAGTAATAGTAGTAGTAGTAGTAGTAGTAGTAGTAGTAGTAGTAGTAGTAGCAGCACCTTACTTTCAGTCTCCTTGTGAAATGTCCCCACCAGCTTTCCGTAGAATAGCTGCCGTTTTGTTGACATTTTTTTATCCTCCATCAGCTGACTGTCCACAAGTTCGCTGCCCAGTTTATGAACATCTTAGCACACACACGCACACGCGCACACACACACACACACACACACATCAACATGACATTATCCTGCCAACACTTAAACGTTAGCCAGTTAGCTTGTTGCTACTGTTAGCCAGCCTGTCGAGCTACAGCGGGGGAAGCTAACAGGTTAATTTCAGCCGATGTAAAGTGCAGCCATGGAGGGGATTCTGTACAAATGGACGAACTACATGACGGGTGAGTCGTCTGTCTGTCTGACTGTGAACTGTCTGTCTGTCCGACAGATGTTTTAGAGAACCGTCTGTCTGCAGCCACAGTGACTGAATGGTGAATGGTTGGCGTTTGTGTTTTAGCCAGCAGTGCTAATGTCTAACAATCCTCCTCTAAACGGTCACATGTAGGCACAGATATTCATGCACATTTTACTGCAGATTAATTTCAAGATATATTTAAACCTGCAGCTCTTGCTAATGTGGCATTATGTAATTATGCATTATAGCAATAACAAAGCAGCCCACAGTAACAGGGAGTAGTGGCATCTGACCTCAATGATGGCAGCTCAGCATGTATAAGTACTAGTGATAGAAGACAACATATACACTGCTTGTGACTATAAACTGTTGCAGATCAATTCCAATACGAAATATATCAAGAAATAACAACGGCAAAATAAAAGCACACCATTAAAAGGCCATATAAAATACATTTACAGATGAATTATTGCAAAGTATGTAAGGTAGGACAGGTGAAAAACAACAGAGCTGTATTTAGAATTAAATGAATGAATAAATTAATCAAATTAATTGTCAGGCGAAAATGCAAGTTGGTAAAAACAGGATTTAAAAGCAGAAACAGTGTCAGCAGATCCAAAGTGAAAATTCCCCAATTTTTATTGCACTTAGTCGAGGAAGTCTCGTTGACTCAACTGTGTCACATGATCTGTTGC